>CM065703.1:562442-572442 GCA_017654935.2 Phymorhynchus buccinoides | reverse complement strand
ACAGGTGGACAGGGACGGTGAGAAAGATGAAGACATGGACAGGGACGGTGAGAAAGATGAAGACATAGACAGGGACGGTGAGAAAGATGAAGACATAGACAGGTGGACAGGGACGGTGAGAAAGATGAAGACATAGACAGGTGGACAGGGACGGTGAGAAAGATGAAGACATAGACAGGTGGACAGGGACGGTGAGAAAGATGAAGACAAAGACAGGTGGACAGGGACGGTGAGAAAGATGAAGACATAGACAGGTGGACAAGGACGGCTACAGTGAGGCATGTGAGCATCGCATGTGATTCAGAGTGAGTACACACAGGGCGTGAAGATGTGAAGATGGACCTGATTATGAAACAAAGTATGTACAGGTTCTTTGCACTATTGTCTAGTATTTTGACGGGGACATTTTACAACACACACGCACACGCGCGCGCGCACGCACGCACGCACACACACACACACACACACACACACACACACACACACACACACACACACACACACACACACACACACACACACACACACACACACACACACACACACACACACACACACACACACACACACACACACATACATACATACACACACACACACACACACACACACACACACACACACACAACACACACACACACACATACATACACACATATAGAGAGAGAGAGAGAGAGAGAGAGAGAGAGAGAGAGAGAGAGAGAGAGAGAGAGAGAGAGAGAGAGAGAGAGAGAGAGAGAGAGAGAGAGAGAGATAATCAAATCAAATCAAATAGGTTTTTATTGCCATTAGCATACATAAGCCTTTATGGCAAGGGGCTACTGTCAAATAATATAGATCATTTTTGTAGGCGAATAAAGAAAACCACTCTATTCTTAATGAAATAAATAAATAATAATGCCCCCCAAAAGACAACTATTTAGAAATAAAATAAAATTAAAATAAAATTATTCAGTGGGCAATCTTTCTCCTAACGCTTCCTCCTCTATTTTCACCTGCTCTTTCCCTTCACCCCCCCCCCTCCCTCTTCTCCCACATGTATACAAAACCATCCGTCCACATTTATAATTAACTAAGCATACTGTAATTATTTAGACACTGTAAGTACACACACACACACACAAAGAAAAAAGAACAAAAAGAAAAAAATACTTGACGTGCTTACAATATATAAAATTGGTTATAATTACACATTGTGAGTATTTAATTATCAACTAATCTTTTCCGCAAACTGCTTGCCTCTGAAATAAATTTTGCAAAGGATATGATCCATTCTTCTTTTTGAGTTAATAATAACAGTGACAGGTCTCGTCCTTGCACGACTGTTTCTTTGAACACCATACATTTCCTCCGAATTTCTTCATAGGCTGGGCAGACAAAACTAAAATCAATTTCATTTTCAACACTGTTTGCCATAGAACACATACAGCAAGTATTTTGATTAGAATTTTCAAACCATCGCTTATTGGCGTTAAGTCATAAGGTCCTTGTTCGGAGTCTAGCTAGGCTAGTTCTATGCCACTTATTTGTAAGACTTTTTAAATATTGTTCAGTTTCAAACTCATTTTTAAAGGACAAAAACCAGTTGTATTTAGGACTTTCTTCTAAACGTGCATGCCAGTTTTGTTTGTGACAACATATCACTCTATCTTTAAATTCAGAAATGAACTGACCTATATTTCCCACCCCTTGAGAAAGCCAAACTAACCCAAAACCATTCTCTGTCAGAACCCTTTTAATACAGGAGACCCAGTTTACTTTTCCCTTATCATGTTGTATTACTAGCATGTCATATGCCGGCCTGGATAATCTGCTATTGGGTAAATTAACCAAGAGAGAGAGAGAGAGAGAGAGAGAGAGAGAGAGAGAGAGAGAGAGAGAGAGAGAGAGAGAGAGAGAGAGAGAGAGAGAGAGAGAGAGAGAGAGAGAGAGAGAGAGAGAGAGAGAGAGAGAGAGAGAGAGAGAGAGTTCAGACTTCAGACACTTTATTTTACAATGAAAAGAATTTAGGCTGGGCAGAGAGAGATAGACAGACAGACAGACAAACCGAAAGACAGATATAAAAATATAAAGACAGATAGAAAGACAGACACACAGACAGACATAACGTAACATTAAACCAAGTTACCTCGTTTCCTTTGTCTCATTCACCACCCAGGCCCGTTCCTTTATACCTGGCGTGTCCAAATGAGGACAGGAGACAGCATCGAACCATGAATCAGCAGTTCCGTATGCCTTGAACAGTAGATGTGACACCGCACACTGAATGACGCCTTGCACGCCTACTACATGTAACCCCCGCCAGTGAAGCGTGTGTTGTTCCACCACTTTAACGAACGTATATCACGTGCACCGCTGGACAGGGTGTCTGCCACCCGCACAACACGGCCTACCAACGTCCCCATTGTCGTTTACTGGAGAACATTACAGACGATTTTGAAGTTCACTGATTTCCCGAAGTCTATGAACAGAAAGAATTGTTGATCGTCACTTTGAAAGATACACTAAACACCTGTAAAAAAAAACACCCACTGAAGAATGTAATCGATCTGTCCAAACTAATTCATTCACATATTAAAAGGACTGTGGTTAGTTGTGGAAGGAGAGCAGTATGGCAATGCGTGAAACTAAAGCAGCAAATCACCGGCCCCTAGCTATCGATCACCTGGGATCAATACTGCGCACCGCTGCCCCGCACTGCACAGTCAAATCACTATCCCAAGGGGGGTGGGGGTGGGGGTGAATGAATGCACTTCACAGTCCTCGTCGCACCAAACGGCTAACGTGTCGGCATTAACTTATAAACTTCGCTTTTCTACACACATACACAAAGAAAAACAACAACTTGACAGTTAACGCAAACTGCTGCCGCTTCTCAAATCCTCCAACTTTATTTTCTCTTCACGAACTAACAGATCAACAAAATCTACCACAGTGTTGATTAATTGAATCCATGACGATGAACAAAATCCATGAAGACTGAACACCAATTAACGAAATTCGTTCTCCTAATCCACCCTAATCCTACATTGATCTGATTAAGAAGGAATACTGGGCGGCTGAGGCAAAGTGGCTGAAGTACGCCAGCAATGGCACAAGTGCTACGTTAGTTGGCCGACAGGCTCTGAGCACACGGCGCTCACTCCAGACACACACACGGGCACCGGCTAGTCCCACAGAGCGGGGCATAGGCATCGATCTCCACACTGATCGCCACGCTCAGCTCCTCTCCCTTTCTCCCCTCTCTTCTCTCCCTGTGGGGGGTGCCGTCAGAGGCAGGCTGAGGCGCACAGCGTGTTGAAGCGAAGTGTGGTGTGTGTGTGTGTGTGTGTGTGTGTGTGCTGTGTGTACCGCTGGCTGCGGCTGACTGTTTTCCCCCAGTGGCTGGCACACACAATATCGCATGTCAAACGGGTCCCAATTACACCGGCAACGCCTAGTCCAACTCCCCGTCCGCTTCAACGATGAAACCAAAGCTCAGGTCATCCCAGTGGACAGTCCCTGGACCTACCCTGAGCAAGGGTGATGACTTTCAGGGTCAGAAATGAGTTGGACTTTTACCCTCAAGATTGTCCTATTATTTTTGTTTCCTTGTTTATCAATATGTTTGCTGCAATATATTGTATCGTTTTCATTCATTATCTTCTATCATTTGGCTTCAATGTCCTCTATATATCTTGCTGCAATATATTGTATCGTTTTCATTCATTATCTTCTATCATTTGGCTTCAATGTCCTCTATATATCTTGCTCTTTTTTTGAAAATCTCATTTTGGTTTCACCCTTGACGCAATGAAAACTGGATTCCGTTACAGACAACATCAACTCCCCGTTGTCTCCAGTGGGAGTGTAGGAATGCCATGGGCCTCGTCAGACAAAGGCCTGGGGACAGTCATGGTTAATGCAGGCCACGAGGTCCACGCTTCGCTGCACGTGCGTGTGTCTTATTGGTCCGGCGCACGGTGATGCACGTGCAACAAAAGGCGTTTGACTGCTGGCCAGCGGCCCTTGAAACGAAGCCTGTCAGCTTGTGGACCGGGTGAATAATGGAACACCTCCCGTCATGCCGGGCTGCACGGGCCGCTTTGTTGGCTGTGCAGGCAGCTGGAAGGTCGGGGTTGTTTGTTCCTGTCAAATCAATGTCGCAGTGTTTTCACATTGGTTTCCTTTGTCGGTGTATTTGGGGACAAACGTTGACTTGCTTTGAGATGAGGGTTTTGAGATGAGATTTCAAACCAACGACTATATAAGTATTTCCATTACTCAGTTGATTTGTCTTTGTGTCGTTATGACAATCCTTCCTGACACACGATTATAAACAGTTGTTGGAAATGTTAGTGTATAATATGCACGGATGTGTTCATGCGAATTTTAATTAAAAAAATTCAAATGGTAACTCCCAAGCTAATCTGCATACTCCGCGATGAACTATCAATGCACTGGAAAAACCCCAAAGAAAACAGATTAAATAAAGCGTTCACATCAAACAATTTCAGCACAAACACAAACGTTTTGTCTAAGAAGCTGGCCAGTGTGGTGAAAAAGGTGTGGTGACCAGCCAGACAGTAGTGTGCACGTACAGCTCAACACAGTGATTGGTCAGACATACACGTGCATCACAACACAATAATTGGCAAGATGTACATACGTGCAACACGACACAGTGACTGGCCAGACATCCACGTGCAACACAACACGGTGATTGGTCAGACATCCACGTGCAACACAACACAGTGACTGGTCAGACATCCACGTGCAACAGAACACGGTGATTGGTCAGACATCCACGTGAAACACAACACAGTGACTGGTCAGACATCCACGTGTAAACACAGTGACTGGTCAGACACACGTGCAACACAACACAGTGATTGGTCAGACATCCACGTGCAACACAACACAGTGATTGGTCAGACATCCACGTGCAACACAACACAGTGACTGGTCAGACATCCACGTGCAACACAACACAGTGACTGGTCAGACATCCACGTGCAACACAACACAGTGATTGGTCAGACATCCACGTGCAACACAACACAGTGACTGGTCAGACATCCACGTGCAACACAACACAGTGACTGGTCAGACATCCACGTGCAACACAACACAGTGACTGGTCAGACATCCACGTGCAACACAACACAGTGACTGGTCAGACATCCACGTGCAACACAACACGGTGATTGGTCAGACATCCACGTGCAACACAACACAGTGACTGGTCAGACATCCACGTGCAACAAAACACAGTGACTGGTCAGACATCCACGTGCAACACAACACAGTGACTGGTCAGACATCCACGTGCAACACAACACAGTGATTGGTCAGACATCCACGTGCAACACAACACAGTGATTGGTCAGACATCCACGTGCAACACAACACAGTGACTGGTCAGACATCCACGTGCAACACAACACAGTGACTGGTCAGACATCCACGTGCAACACAACACAGTGACTGGTCAGACATCCACGTGCAACACAACACAGTGACTGGTCAGACATCCACGTGCAACACAACACAGTGACTGGTCAGACATCCACGTGCAACACAACACAGTGACTGGTCAGACATCCACGTGCAACACAACACAGTGACTGGTCAGACATCCACATGCAACACAACACAGTGACTGGTCAGACATCCACGTGCAACACAACACGGTGATTGGTCAGACATCCACGTGCAACACAACACGGTGATTGGTCAGACATCCACGTGCAACACAACACAGTGACTGGCCAGACATCCACGTGCAACACAACACAGTGACTGGTCAGACATCCACGTGCAACACAACACAGTGATTGTGATTGGCCAGATGTGCATGCACAGCAAACACAAGTTACACTGCACAGCAATGTGTACACCGCACCACACTACGGGAAATGCAATATTGCTCGTGTCTTACTTTTTACCCCCCCCCCCCCCCCCCCTTTCTTTTTCCTTCACATTGTGGCTGTCATTGTTCTGGGGTGAAAGCCAGATGGTGCTCCCACCAGAGGAGCACAGAAGGTTGATAGCACATTGTGGCTTTCATTGTTCTGGGGTGAAAGCCAGATGGTGCTCCCACCAGAGGAGCACAGAAGGCTGATAGCACATTGTGGCTTTCATTGTTCTGGGGTGAAAGCCAGATGGTGCTCCCACCAGAGGAGCACAGAAGGCTGATAGCACATTGTGGCTGTCATTGTTCTGGGGTGAAAGCCAGATGGTGCTCCCACCAGAGGAGCACAGAAGGCTGATAGCACATTGTGGCTTTCATTGTTCTGGGGTGAAAGCCAGATGGTGCTCCCACCAGAGGAGCACAGAAGGCTGATAGCACATTGTGGCTTTCATTGTTCTGGGGTGAAAGCCAGATGGTGCTCCCACCAGAGGAGCACAGAAGGCTGATAGCACATTGTGGCTTTCATTGTTCTGGGGTGAAAGCCAGATGGTGCTCCCACCAGAGGAGCACAGAAGGCTGATAGCACATTGTGGCTTTCATTGTTCTGGGGTGAAAGCCAGATGGTGCTCCCACCAGAGGAGCACAGAAGGCTGATAGCACATTGTGGCTTTCATTGTTCTGGGGTGAAAGCCAGATGGTGCTCCCACCAGAGGAGCACAGAAGGCTGATAGCACATTGTGGCTTTCATTGTTCTGGGGTGAAAGCCAGATGGTGCTCCCACCAGAGGAGCACAGAAGGCAGATAGCACATTGTGGCTTTCATTCGTGAACACTGACAGCATGTTCTGGCCTATAACTCCCTGCATTCTACCTGGTACTGTAGCCCCTCCCCCCCCCCCCCCCCCCCCCCGCGCTATCCCCTGAAACTACGGCATTGAACATGTTGACTGAGGAACAACATTCTGCCAATTGTGGGGAAAGGGATAGGGTTAGGATCAGCCTATTGTTATCTCCTTAAACCTGAAAGATGCAGACTTTGAAATTGAGGGTCGTAAACATGAGAGGGGTGACTAAAGTACAAGGTTGCCAAATGGAAGTGGTGTAGAAGAAACACAGACAGAGGATGGTGAGAAGAGAGGGGGGGGGGGGGGGTAAGAAAGAGGGATGCTGTTGGAAGGAAACTAATGGTATGGCGAAACAAGCGTTCCAAGCAGGTCAGAGATCGACTAGTCGGACCTCAGTGTGCACAGTTAGACACGGTGACAAAGCCAGCAGGATTTGCCCATTCCTTTTCTTCCCTTTCTATCACTCCATGGGGACTGAAGTTTCCACTCACAGATACTTTGTCTGTCTGTCTGTCTGTCTGTCTGTCTGTCTGTCTGTCTGTCTGTCTGTCTGTCTGTCTGTCTGTCTGTCTGTCTGTCTCTCTCTCTCTCTCTCTCTCTCTCTCTCTCTCTCTCTCTCTCTCTCTCTCTCTCTCTCTCTCACTCTCTCTCTCTGCATTCACCAAGAACCTCGAGCCCAGAATGTCCCCGAAGTGTTTCTTTCCTCAGGACTAATGTCCCTCTTCTCTAGAACCCTTTAGGCTTTATTGGGACCGTCCTCCAAACTTTCTTCTTCTTTTTTTTTTTCTGCTCCCCCCCCCCCCTCCTTCTTCTTCCTCCTCCCCCTATCCTTCTTCTTTTGTTTCTTCTCCTTATTTTTCGTCTCCTTCTTCTTCTTCTTCTTCTTCTTCTTCTTCTTCTTCCTTCTCTCCTTCTTGTTCTTCTTGTTCTTTTTATTATTATTATTCCTTATTCTTTCTTCATCTTTTTCTTCATCTTTTTCTTCTTCTTCTTCTTCTTCTTCTTCTTCTTCTTCTTCTTCTTCTTCTTCTTCTTCTTCTTCTTCTTCTTCTTCTTCTTCTTCTTCTTCTTCTTCTTCTTCTTCTTCTTCTTCTTTGGATTCTTCTTCTCTGCCTGTTTTCCCACCTTTCAGAATGGAAGCTCGGTACTTCTTTCTACTGACCCTCTAATGGTGAGTAGACCACTTCAGCAAGGGACCCTCTAATGGTGAGTAGACCACTTCAGCAAGGGACCCTCTAATGGTGAGTAGACCACTTCAGCAAGGGACCCTCTAAT
The DNA here is from genome assembly GCA_017654935.2 of Phymorhynchus buccinoides. NCBI lineage: Eukaryota > Metazoa > Mollusca > Gastropoda > Neogastropoda > Raphitomidae > Phymorhynchus > Phymorhynchus buccinoides. The sequence goes on along the minus strand of CM065703.1, from coordinate 564,430 downwards.
GGTGAGTAGACCACTTCAGCAAGGGACCCTCTAATGGTGAGTAGACCACTTCAGCAAGGGACCCTCTAATGGTGAGTAGACCACTTCAGCAAGGGACCCTCTAATGGTGAGTAGACCACTTCAGCAAGGGACCCTCTAATGGTGAGTAGACCACTTCAGCAAGGGACCCTCTAATGGTGAGTAGACCACTTCAGCAAGGGACCCTCTAATGGTGAGTAGACCACTTCAGCAAGGGACCCTCTAATGGTGAGTAGACCACTTCAGCAAGGGACCAGTTCACAAATCACAACTGCAAGGAAAAGAAAAGAGGACACAGAAGGACCAATCCACTGCCCCCCTCCCCCACACACACAACACACACACACACCATCTCTCTCTGTATTGATGTGTGTATGTATGTATACATGTCTATACCTCCACCTCTCTCTCTCTTTCTCTCGATCTCTCTATGTCTGTCTGTCACAGAGATGTCTATCTCTGTCTGTTACTCTCTCTCTCTGTCACTTTGTCACTCTCTCTCTGTCTGGCTGCATGCATCTCTCTCTCTCTCTCTCTCTCTCTCTCTCTCTCTCTCTCTCTCTCTCTCTCTCTCTCTCTCTCTCTCTCTCTCTCTCTCTGCCTTGCTCTCTACTGTCTCCTTCAGTCCTGCGTCCTGTAGTCTTAATCAACTTGGACACTGTTGGGGACGACGTGTTCCTCAGCACGGGCCATGCACTGACTGGCAATGGCGGCCACACAATGGAGGACTGTGAGTCCTGCTGTCCCCTCATTGAATTAGGACCAGGAGAGGGACAGAACAGCTTCCTGTTCTTTCAACGGAAACAAATGTGATTTAAGAGAAAGGGAGAAAAGTTGTGCTTAAGTCAAGAAGGAAGAGGTACGGAGTTAGCGCACTACACGCACTGAGACATCTATGCTCAAGATGCAAGTCCTTCTTGACTCATTCAGATCTGGTTACCTGTTTTAAATTTCCCATTCCAAATTTGATTCCAAGGTCTGTGACGGTGCACTTGTGCCACTAATGAACGAATGAACACTCTTGGTCAGAACGTTATTGTGCGCGTTACTTCAACAGTTTCCTCGGCTATTCAAGATGGAAAACGCGCCCACAATATTTCCCTATTAGTATTTCTCCCCTAAGAATGGTGATGGTCAAACAAACAAAAACACGCTCAAAACATCGTCATAAAACTGACCAGTCGTAGCTCCATTGCAAGTAGTCACGTGACATTCACTAACCCGGATGTTGCACGACGAGCCAATCAGAGTTGAAGGAGTTAGAAGCCAGACAGACTGCAGGGGAAACTTTTAATCCGACAGCAGAACAACTTGGCTTGAACACAGGGCGGAGGAGTGTCTGCTGGCGTTCTCTGTGATCCGCCTGTGTTCTCTGCAACACACAGCTAATCCTCAGTCCACACGCACCAAAGACCCGTTCCTATAGTCCACGTCTAATACATTTTCGTTTTAATCATACAATCAGACATTAATTATCGAAATGAAACACATAGTTAAGTTCCGCAAATAAATATGGAATATGTTTTATTCAAAAAGAGAACGAATGCAAGACAGTGGCGACAGGAAAATCCAATGATCAAGACAGACAGAAAAACAGACAGACAGACAGACAATCAAAGTAGGAGACAGACAGACTGAAAAACAGCCAGACAGACAGACAATCAGAGTAGGAGACAAATAGAGACAGACAGACATTCCAAGTAGTAGACAGACAGAGAGACAGACAATCCAAGTAGCAGACAGACAGACAGACACACAGACAGACAGACAGACAATCCAAGTAGTAGACAGACAGACAGACAATCCAAGTAGCAGACAGACACACAGACAGACAGACAGATAATCAAAGTAGTAGACAGACAGACAGACAATCAAAGAGACACATACGAAAGAGGTGGGTTGATAAAATAAACAAAAAGCCTGAGAAAGACGTGGGTGGTAAGGTAAAAGTAAAAATACACGATCATAAA
>CM065703.1:547442-557442 GCA_017654935.2 Phymorhynchus buccinoides | reverse complement strand
GGGTCAGCACACTGCAAGTGTTCATTAAGTGACTCTGTGGGTCAGCACACTGCAAGTGTTCATTAAGTGACTCTGTGGGTCAGCACACTGCAAGTGTTCATTAAGTCACTCTGTGGGTCAGCACACTGCAAGTGTTCATTAAGTGACTCTGTGGGTCAGCACACTGCAAGTGTTCATTAAGTCACTCTGTGGGTCAGCACACTGCAAGTGTTCATTAAGTCACTCTGTGGGTCAGCACACTGCAAGTGTTCATTAAGTCACTCTGTGGGTCAGCACACTGCAAGTGTTCATTAAGTGACTCTGTGGGTCAGCACACTGCAAGTGTTCATTAAGTCACTGTGGGTCAGCACACTGCAAGTGTTCATTAAGTCACTCTGTGGGTCAGCACACTGCAAGTGTTCATTAAGTCACTGCAAGTGTTCATTAAGGGTCAGCACACTGCAAGTGTTCATTAAGTGACTCTGTGGGTCAGCACACTGCAAGTGTTCATTAAGTCACTCTGTGGGTCAGCACACTGCAAGTGTTCATTAAGTGACTATGTGGGTCAGCACACTGCAAGTGTTCATTAAGTGACTCTGTGGGTCAGCACACTGCAAGTGTTCATTAAGTGACTCTGTGGGTCAGCACACTGCAAGTGTTCATTAAGTGACTCTGTGGGTCAGCACACTGCAAGTGTTCATTAAGTGACTATGTGGGTCAGCACACTGCAAGTGTTCATTAAGTGACTCTGTGGGTCAGCACACTGCAAGTGTTCATTAAGTGACTCTGTGGGTCAGCACACTGCAAGTGTTCATTAAGTGACTCTGTGGGTCAGCACACTGCAAGTGTTCATTAAGTTGTTCATTAAGTGACTCTGTGGGTCAGCACACTGCAAGTGTTCATTAAGTCACTCTGTGGGTCAGCACACTGCAAGTGTTCATTAAGTCACTCTGTGGGTCAGCACACTGCAAGTGTTCATTAAGTGACTCTGTGGGTCAGCACACTGCAAGTGTTCATTAAGTCACTCTGTGGGTCAGCACACTGCAAGTGTTCATTAAGTGACTCTGTGGGTCAGCACACTGCAAGTGTTCATTAAGTCACTCTGTGGGTCAGCACACTGCAAGTGTTCATTAAGTGACTCTGTGGGTCAGCACACTGCAAGTGTTCATTAAGTGACTCTGTGGGTCAGCACACTGCAAGTGTTCATTAAGTGACTCTGTGGGTCAGCACACTGCAAGTGTTCATTAAGTCACTCTGTGGGTCAGCACACTGCAAGTGTTCATTAAGTCACTCTGTGGGTCAGCACACTGCAAGTGTTCATTAAGTCACTCTGTGGGTCAGCACACTGCAAGTGTTCATTAAGTCACTCTGTGGGTCAGCACACTGCAAGTGTTCATTAAGTCACTCTGTGGGTCAGCACACTGCAAGTGTTCATTAAGTGACTCTGTGGGTCAGCACACTGCAAGTGTTCATTAAGTGACTCTGTGGGTCAGCACACTGCAAGTGTTCATTAAGTCACTATGTGGGTCAGCACACTGCAAGTGTTCATTAAGTCACTCTGTGGGTCAGCACACTGCAAGTGTTCATTAAGTCACTCTGTGGGTCAGCACACTGCAAGTGTTCATTAAGTGACTCTGTGGGTCAGCACACTGCAAGTGTTCATTAAGTGACTCTGTGGGTCAGCACACTGCAAGTGTTCATTAAGTGACTCTGTGGGTCAGCACACTGCAAGTGTTCATTAAGTCACTCTGTGGGTCAGCACACTGCAAGTGTTCATTAAGTCACTCTGTGGGTCAGCACACTGCAAGTGTTCATTAAGTCACTCTGCAAGTGTTCATTAAGTCACTCTGTCAGCACACTGCAAGTGTTCATTAAGTCACTCTGTGGGTCAGCACACTGCAAGTGTTCATTAAGTGACTATGTGGGTCAGCACACTGCAAGTGTTCATTAAGTGACTCTGTGGGTCAGCACACTGCAAGTGTTCATTAAGTGACTCTGTGGGTCAGCACACTGCAAGTGTTCATTAAGTCACTCTGTGGGTCAGCACACTGCAAGTGTTCATTAAGTCACTCTGTGGGTCAGCACACTGCAAGTGTTCATTAAGTCACTCTGTGGGTCAGCACACTGCAAGTGTTCATTAAGTCACTCTGTGGGTCAGCACACTGCAAGTGTTCATTAAGTCACTCTGTGGGTCAGCACACTGCAAGTGTTCATTAAGTCACTCTGTGGGTCAGCACACTGCAAGTGTTCATTAAGTCACTCTGTGGGTCAGCACACTGCAAGTGTTCATTAAGTCACTCTGTGGGTCAGCACACTGCAAGTGTTCATTAAGTGACTCTGTGGGTCAGCACACTGCAAGTGTTCATGGGTGTGGGTCAGCACACTGCAAGTGTTCATTAAGTCACTCTGTGGGTCAGCACACTGCAAGTGTTCATTAAGTCACTCTGTGGGTCAGCACACTGCAAGTGTTCATTAAGTCACTCTGTGGGTCAGCACACTGCAAGTGTTCATTAAGTCACTCTGTGGGTCAGCACACTGCAAGTGTTCATTAAGTCACTCTGTGGGTCAGCACACTGCAAGTGTTCATTAAGTCACTCTGTGGGTCAGCACACTGCAAGTGTTCATTAAGTCACTCAGCACACTGTGGGTCAGCACACTGCAAGTGTTCATTAAGTCACTCTGTGGGTCAGCACACTGCAAGTGTTCATTAAGTGACTCTGTGGGTCAGCACACTGCAAGTGTTCATTAAGTCACTCTGTGGGTCAGCACACTGCAAGTGTTCATTAAGTCACTCTGTGGGTCAGCACACTGCAAGTGTTCATTAAGTGACTCTGTGGGTCAGCACACTGCAAGTGTTCATTAAGTCACTCTGTGGGTCAGCACACTGCAAGTGTTCATTAAGTCACTGTGGGTCAGCACACTGCAAGTGTTCATTAAGTGACACTCTGTGGGTCAGCACACTGCAAGTGTTCATTAAGTCACTATGTGGGTCAGCACACTGCAAGTGTTCATTAAGTGACACTCTGTGGGTCAGCACACTGCAAGTGTTCATTAAGTCACTCTGTGGGTCAGCACACTGCAAGTGTTCATTAAGTCACTCTGTGGGTCAGCACACTGCAAGTGTTCATTAAGTCACTCTGTGGGTCAGCACACTGCAAGTGTTCATTAAGTCACTCTGTGGGTCAGCACACTGCAAGTGTTCATTAAGTGACTCTGTGGGTCAGCACACTGCAAGTGTTCATTAAGTCACTCTGTGGGTCAGCACACTGCAAGTGTTCATTAAGTCACTCTGTGGGTCAGCACACTGCAAGTGTTCATTAAGTGACTCTGTGGGTCAGCACACTGCAAGTGTTCATTAAGTGACTCTGTGGGTCAGCACACTGCAAGTGTTCATTAAGTCACTCTGTGGGTCAGCACACTGCAAGTGTTCATTAAGTGACTCTGTGGGTCAGCACACTGCAAGTGTTCATTAAGTCACTCTGTGGGTCAGCACACTGCAAGTGTTCATTAAGTGACTCTGTGGGTCAGCACACTGCAAGTGTTCATTAAGTGACTCTGTGGGTCAGCACACTGCAAGTGTTCATTAAGTGACTATGTGGGTCAGCACACTGCAAGTGTTCATTAAGTCACTCTGTGGGTCAGCACACTGCAAGTGTTCATTAAGTCACTCTGTGGGTCAGCACACTGCAAGTGTTCATTAAGTGACTCTGTGGGTCAGCACACTGCAAGTGTTCATTAAGTGTTCAGCACACTTGTTCATTAGTGACTCTGTGGGTCAGCACACTGCAAGTGTTCATTAAGTGACTTAAGCACACTGCACATTAAGTGACTGTGGGTCAGCACACTGCAAGTGTTCATTAAGTCACTCTGTGGGTCAGCACACTGCAAGTGTTCATTAAGTGACTCTGTGGGTCAGCACACTGCAAGTGTTCATTAAGTGACTCTGTGGGTCAGCACACTGCAAGTGTTCATTAAGTCACTCTGTGGGTCAGCACACTGCAAGTGTTCATTAAGTGACTCTGTGGGTCAGCACACTGCAAGTGTTCATTAAGTGACTCTGTGGGTCAGCACACTGCAAGTGTTCATTAAGTGACTCTGTGGGTCAGCACACTGCAAGTGTTCATTAAGTGACTCTGTGGGTCAGCACACTGCAAGTGTTCATTAAGTGACTCTGTGGGTCAGCACACTGCAAGTGTTCATTAAGTCACTCTGTGGGTCAGCACACTGCAAGTGTTCATTAAGTGACTCTGTGGGTCAGCACACTGCAAGTGTTCATTAAGTCACTCTGTGGGTCAGCACACTGCAAGTGTTCATTAAGTCACTCTGTGGGTCAGCACACTGCAAGTGTTCATTAAGTGACTCTGTGGGTCAGCACACTGCAAGTGTTCATTAAGTCACTCTGTGGGTCAGCACACTGCAAGTGTTCATTAAGTGACTCTGTGGGTCAGCACACTGCAAGTGTTCATTAAGTCACTCTGTGGGTCAGCACACTGCAAGTGTTCATTAAGTCACTCTGTGGGTCAGCACACTGCAAGTGTTCATTAAGTCACTCTGTGGGTCAGCACACTGCAAGTGTTCATTAAGTGACTCTGTGGGTCAGCACACTGCAAGTGTTCATTAAGTCACTCTGTGGGTCAGCACACTGCAAGTGTTCATTAAGTCACTCTGTGGGTCAGCACACTGCAAGTGTTCATTAAGTCACTCTGTGGGTCAGCACACTGCAAGTGTTCATTAAGTCACTCTGTGGGTCAGCACACTGCAAGTGTTCATTAAGTCACTCTGTGGGTCAGCACACTGCAAGTGTTCATTAAGTGACTCTGTGGGTCAGCACACTGCAAGTGTTCATTAAGTCACTCTGTGGGTCAGCACACTGCAAGTGTTCATTAAGTGACTCTGTGGGTCAGCACACTGCAAGTGTTCATTAAGTGACTCTGTGGGTCAGCACACTGCAAGTGTTCATTAAGTCACTCTGTGGGTCAGCACACTGCAAGTGTTCATTAAGTGACTCTGTGGGTCAGCACACTGCAAGTGTTCATTAAGTGACTCTGTGGGTCAGCACACTGCAAGTGTTCATTAAGTGTTCACTCTGTGGGTCAGCACACTGCAAGTGTTCATTAAGTGACTCTGTGGGTCAGCACACTGCAAGTGTTCATTAAGTCACTCTGTGGGTCAGCACACTGCAAGTGTTCATTAAGTCACTCTGTGGGTCAGCACACTGCAAGTGTTCATTAAGTCACTCTGTGGGTCAGCACACTGCAAGTGTTCATTAAGTCACTCTGTGGGTCAGCACACTGCAAGTGTTCATTAAGTGACTCTGTGGGTCAGCACACTGCAAGTGTTCATTAAGTGACTCTGTGGGTCAGCACACTGCAAGTGTTCATTAAGTCACTCTGTGGGTCAGCACACTGCAAGTGTTCATTAAGTGACTCTGTGGGTCAGCACACTGCAAGTGTTCATTAAGTGACTCTGTGGGTCAGCACACTGCAAGTGTTCATTAAGTGACTCTGTGGGTCAGCACACTGCAAGTGTTCATTAAGTGACTCTGTGTCAGCACACTGCAAGGTCAGCACACTGCAAGTGTTCATTAAGTGACTCTGTGGGTCAGCACACTGCAAGTGTTCATTAAGTCAGTGGGTCAGCACACTGCAAGTGTTCATTAAGTCACTCTGTGGGTCAGCACACTGCAAGTGTTCATTAAGTCACTCTGTGGGTCAGCACACTGCAAGTGTTCATTAAGTCACTCTGTGGGTCAGCACACTGCAAGTGTTCATTAAGTCACTCTGTGGGTCAGCACACTGCAAGTGTTCATTAAGTGGGTCACTCATGTGGGTCAGCACACTGCAAGTGTTCATTAAGTCACTCTGTGGGTCAGCACACTGCAAGTGTTCATTAAGTGACTCTGTGGGTCAGCACACTGCAAGTGTTCATTAAGTGACTCTGTGGGTCAGCACACTCAGTGTTCATTAAGTGACTCTGTGGGTCAGCACAGTGTTCATTAAGTGACTCTGTGGGTCAGCACACTGCAAGTGTTCATTAAGTCACTCTGTGGGTCAGCACACTGCAAGTGTTCATTAAGTCACTCTGTGGGTCAGCACACTGCAAGTGTTCATTAAGTGACTCTGTGGGTCAGCACACTGCAAGTGTTCATTAAGTCACTCTGTGGGTCAGCACACTGCAAGTGTTCATTCATTAAGGGTCAGCACTCTGCAAGTGTTCATTAAGTGACTCTGTCAGTCAGCACACTGCAAGTGTTCATTAAGTCACTCTGTGGGTCAGCACACTGCAAGTGTGTTCATGGGTCAGCACTCTGCAAGTGTTCATTAAGTGACTCTGTGGGTCAGCACACTGCAAGTGTTCATTAAGTCTCTGTGGGTCTCTGTGGGTCAGCACACTGCAAGTGTTCATTAAGTCACTCTGTGGGTCAGCACACTGCAAGTGTTCATTAAGTGACTCTGTGGGTCAGCACACTGCAAGTGTTCATTAAGTCACTCTGTGGGTCAGCACACTGCAAGTGTTCATTAAGTGACTCTGTGGGTCAGCACACTGCAAGTGTTCATTAAGTCACTCTGTGGGTCAGCACACTGCAAGTGTTCATTAAGTCACTCTGTGGGTCAGCACACTGCAAGTGTTCATTAAGTGACTCTGTGGGTCAGCACACTGCAAGTGTTCATTAAGTGACTCTGTGGGTCAGCACACTGCAAGTGTTCATTAAGTCACTCTGTGGGTCAGCACACTGCAAGTGTTCATTATTCTGTGGGTCAGCACACTGCAAGTGTTCATTAAGTGTCTGTGGGTCAGCACACTGCAAGTGTTCATTAAGTCACTCTGTGGGTCAGCACACTGCAAGTGTTCATTAAGTGACTCTGTGGGTCAGCACACTGCAAGTGTTCATTAAGTCACTCTGTGGGTCAGCACACTGCAAGTGTTCATTAAGTGACTCTGTGGGTCAGCACACTGCAAGTGTTCATTAAGTGACTATTGTTCATTAAGTCACTCTGTGGGTCAGCACACTGCAAGTGTTCATTAAGTGACTCTGTGGGTCAGCACACTGCAAGTGTTCATTAAGTCACTCTGTGGGTCAGCACACTGTGGTCACTCTGTCAGCACACTGCAAGTGTTCATTAAGTGACTATGTGGGTCAGCACACTGCAAGTGTTCATTAAGTGACTATGTGGGTCAGCACACTGCAAGTGTTCATTAAGTGACTATGTGGGTCAGCACACTGCAAGTGTTCATTAAGTCACTATGTGGGTCAGCACACTGCAAGTGTTCATTAACTCTGTCACTCTGTGGGTCAGCACACTGCAAGTGTTCATTAAGTCACTCTGTGGGTCAGCACACTGCAAGTGTTCATTAGGTCACTCTGTGGGTCAGCACACTGCAAGTGTTCATTAAGTGACTCTGTGGGTCAGCACACTGCAAGTGTTCATTAAGTCACTCTGTGGGTCAGCACACTGCAAGTGTTCATTAAGTCACTCTGTGGGTCAGCACACTGCAAGTGTTCATTAAGTGACTCTGTGGGTCAGCACACTGCAAGTGTTCATTAAGTGACTCTGTGGGTCAGCACACTGCAAGTGTTCATTAAGTGACTCTGTGGGTCAGCACACTGCAAGTGTTCATTAAGTCACTCTGTGGGTCAGCACACTGCAAGTGTTCATTAAGTCACTCTGTGGGTCAGCACACTGCAAGTGTTCATTAAGTCACTCTGTGGGTCAGCACACTGCAAGTGTTCATTAAGTGTTCATTAAGTGACTCTGTGGGTCAGCACACTGCAAGTGTTCATTAAGTGACTCTGTGGGTCAGCACACTGCAAGTGTTCATTAAGTCACTCTGTGGGTCAGCACACTGCAAGTGTTCATTAAGTGACTCTGTGGGTCAGCACACTGCAAGTGTTCATTAAGTGACTATGTGGGTCAGCACACTGCAAGTGTTCATTAAGTCACTCTGTGGGTCAGCACACTGCAAGTGTTCATTAAGTGACTCTGTGGGTCAGCACACTGCAAGTGTTCATTAAGTCACTGTGTGGTCAGCACACTGCAAGTGTTCATTAAGTGACTCTGTGGGTCAGCACACTGCAAGTGTTCATTAAGTCACTCTGTGGGTCAGCACACTGCAAGTGTTCATTAAGTGACTATGTGGGTCAGCACACTGCAAGTGTTCATTAAGTGACTCTGTGGGTCAGCACACTGCAAGTGTTCATTAAGTGACTCTGTGGGTCAGCACACTGCAAGTGTTCATTAAGTCACTCTGTGGGTCAGCACACTGCAAGTGTTCATTAAGTGACTCTGTGGGTCAGCACACTGCAAGTGTTCATTAAGTGACTCTGTGGGTCAGCACACTGCAAGTGTTCATTAAGTGACTATGTGGGTCAGCACACTGCAAGTGTTCATTAAGTGACTCTGTGGGTCAGCACACTGCAAGTGTTCATTAAGTGACTCTGTGGGTCAGCACACTGCAAGTGTTCATTAAGTGACTCTGTGGGTCAGCACACTGCAAGTGTTCATTAGGTGACTCTGTGGGTCAGCACACTGCAAGTGTTCATTAAGTCACTCTGTGGGTCAGCACACTGCAAGTGTTCATTAAGTGACTCTGTGGGTCAGCACACTGCAAGTGTTCATTAAGTGACTCTGTGGGTCAGCACACTGCAAGTGTTCATTAAGTGACTCTGTGGGTCAGCACACTGCAAGTGTTCATTAAGTCACTCTGTGGGTCAGCACACTGCAAGTGTTCATTAAGTCACTCTGTGGGTCAGCACACTGCAAGTGTTCATTAAGTCACTCTGTGGGTCAGCACACTGCAAGTGTTCATTAAGTGACTCTGTGGGTCAGCACACTGCAAGTGTTCATTAAGTCACTCTGTGGGTCAGCACACTGCAAGTGTTCATTACGTGACTCTGTGGGTCAGCACACTGCAAGTGTTCATTACGTGACTCTGTGAGTCAGCACACTGTGTTCACGGAAGTCACTGTTCACCGGTTTATGTGCACACGGTTGTCAGTTTCCCCATCAATCAGTGTCAAATAATGCCGCAATGCGGCAATCTCAAGGTCCTAAATTAAAAACTGTCCTGAAGTCGATACTAAGAATACAAAACGTTTACGTTCATAAGAACAAAAGCACGAACAAGTTTAGCATTGAGGACTAACCTTTTTCAGTCCATATCACTTACTGTTTGAAAGCTAACGGAATATATCCAACATTCGTACACATCACTAAGCGCTCAGAACTTTATTGGCTTTGAACGCAACATTGACAGCATTGTGTTTCAGGGGCAGCCAGAACGAGGCTCATGCATATTCAGAGCGTGACCTAGTCAGGAGCGCGAGCAGATGCACATTTGGACAATCCGATTAGAAAAAAAAGAAAAAAAAGCTCATTCAGTTTCCTATCATATGAGCGCAGATGCGTCATGCTGCCGTTATGGACCTAATTCAGAAGTAGTTAGGCCAGCGACTAAGCACTTATTGACGTCTGTAGGGGGCTTATTAGGTGGTGTCCTGCGTATGTTGAATCAGAACAGTCTCCACTGATCTCCACCGCATTGATCCGGCAGCGGTGCAGTGTCTCCTCTAGGGGTTGCCTCTGGGCGGCCTTACATTGATCGCCCCCCGGTTTCGGGGTCCGCGACCGGTCCATCCGGGGTTAGGGTACAATCCGGGGTGCGGTCCTGGGTGGGGACTGGCACTGAGCGCCATGAGAGTGAGGCCACTGGGTGACCATCCGGGGATAGGGTACAATCCGGGGTGCGGTCCTGGGTGGGGACTGGCACTGAGCGCCATGAGAGTGAGGCCACTGGGTGACTCAGGAAACGGGACCACAACATTCATCGGCGGAGACGGACAGCTAACAAAAAGTGACACTGAAAAAGGAGCATGGACAAAATACGGAAATAAATGATGAAGTTAGAGGAGGAGATGAGGAGAAGAAAGAGAGTGAGAGAGAGAGAGAGAGAAAGAGAAAAGCAAACAACAGGAGAAACAAAGCGAAACAAAAAGGGAAGAATAAATCAAAGCATAAAAAGA
>CM065703.1:524942-539942 GCA_017654935.2 Phymorhynchus buccinoides | reverse complement strand
GACGGGGGAACTACAGCTTGCGAAAGCCCCACGCCCCACCCCACCCGTTATCTCCACGATGAGTGGGTGGGGTCGTCCAGTATTGAGGCACGAGCGCCACTTTGTTTAAATTTGAAATTTAAAAATGACAACATTTATCGCAAGCCGCAGCGCACTGCAAAGGGATGTAAATACCTAGTACAGCTAGCAACCCCCCACCCTCCCTCCTACTGCACCACACCCCCGATTTTGCCTTAACACTCTGCGGAGGGGTGGGTTGCGTTTGCTAGGGAGTGTACGGTAATACTCAACTGCAATGAAATACACTAAAAGTCCAGCTCAGCTGTAGCGCACTAGTAGTTGCACAAGTAGCAATATTGGTGATGGTGGCAGCAGTAATACTAGGAGTAGTAGTCAATAAGAAGAAGAAGAAGAAGAAGAAGAAGAAGAAGAAGAAGAAGAAGAACTAAAAGAACAACAACAACAACAACAACAACAAGAGCAAGAAGAAGAACAAGAACAACAACAACAAGAACAAGAAAATACACTAAGAAACAAGCTCAGCTGATGATGATGATGATGATGATAATGATGATGATGATGATGATGATGATGATGATGATGATGAACAAGAACAAAATCAAGAAGAACGAAAATAAGAAAAAGAAGAACAACAAAAACAAGAGCAATATGAGGATTGAGATTGTAAACAACACCAACAACATCACCACCAACAGTACATCAACTGAATTCAATGAAGCGATCAATCATAAATCAGTCAGCCAGTTACGATCAGATCATCGATCATGACACAAACCAATCACTTCATCAGCTTCTAGCTTTCACCGTAAGCAAATGAAATACACTAAAGGCAGAAAGAAGGAAAACGCAAAAGACAGAAATAAAAGCAAAGCAAACCGTGCTCAAGCTGTTCAACGATGTGTGAAATACACTAAAGGTCCAGCTCAGCTGCAGCGCACTGTTCAACGATGTGTGAAATACACTAAAGGTCCAGCTCAGCTGTAGCGCACTGTTCAACGATGTGTGAAATACACTAAAGGTCCAGCTCAGTCCAGCTCAGCTGCTGTAGCGCACTGTTCAACGATGTGTGAAATACACTAAAGGTCCAGCTCAGCTGTAGCGCACTGTTCAACGATGTGTGAAATACACTAAGGGTCCAGCTCAGCTGTAGCGCACTGTTCAACGATGTGTGAAATACACTAAGGGTCCAGCTCAGCTGTAGCGCACTGTTCAACGATGTGTGAAATACACTAATGCAGCTGTAGCGCACTGTTCAACGATGTGTGAAATACACTAAAGGTCCAGCTCAGCTGTAGCGCACTGTTCAACGATGTGTGAAATACACTAAAGGTCCAGCTCAGCTGTAGCGCACTGTTCAACGATGTGTGAAATACACTAAAGGTCCAGCTCAGCTGTAGCGCACTGTTCAACGATGTGTGAAATACACTAAAGGTCCAGCTCAGCTGTAGCGCACTGTTCAACGATGTGTGAAATACACTAAAGGTCCAGCTCAGCTGTAGCGCACTGTTCAACGATGTGTGAAATACACTAAAGGTCCAGCTCAGCTGTAGCGCACTGTTCAACGATGTGTGAAATACACTAAAGGTCCAGCTCAGCTGTAGCGCACTGTTCAACGATGTGTGAAATACACTAAAGGTCCAGCTCAGCTACAGCGCACTGTTCAACGATGTGTGAAATACACTAAAGGTCCAGCTCAGCTACAGCGCACTGTTCAACGATGTGTGAAATACACTAAAGGTCCAGCTCAGCTGTAGCGCACTGTTCAACGATGTGTGAAATACACTAAAGGTCCAGCTCAGCTGTAGCGCACTGTTCAACGATGTGTGAAATACACTAAAGGTCCAGCTCAGCTGTAGCGCACTGTTCAACGATGTGTGAAATACACTAAAGGTCCAGCTCAGCTGTAGCGCACTGTTCAACGATGTGTGAAATACACTAAAGGTCCAGCTCAGCTGTAGCGCACTGTTCAACGATGTGTGAAATACACTAAAGGTCCAGCTCAGCTGTAGCGCACTGTTCAACGATGTGTGAAATACACTAAAGGTCCAGCTCAGCTGTAGCGCACTGTTCAACGATGTGTGAAATACACTAAAGGTCCAGCTCAGCTGTAGCGCACTGTTCAACGATGTGTGAAATACACTAAAGGTCCAGCTCAGCTGTAGCGCACTGTTCAACGATGTGTGAAATACACTAAAGGTCCAGCTCAGCTGTAGCGCACTGTTCAACGATGTGTGAAATACACTAAAGGTCCAGCTCAGCTGCAGCGCACTGTTCAACGATGTGTGAAATACACTAAAGGTCCAGCTCAGCTGTAGCGCACTGTTCAACGATGTGTGAAATACACTAAAGGTCCAGCTCAGCTGTAGCGCACTGTTCAACGATGTGTGAAATACACTAAAGGTCCAGCTCAGCTGTAGCGCACTGTTCAACGATGTGTGAAATACACTAAAGGTCCAGCTCAGCTACAGCGCACTGTTCAACGATGTGTGAAATACACTAAAGGTCCAGCTCAGCTGTAGCGCACTGTTCAACGATGTGTGAAATACACTAAAGGTCCAGCTCAGCTGTAGCGCACTGTTCAACGATGTGTGAAATACACTAAAGGTCCAGCTCAGCTAATGAAGCGCACTGTTCAACGATGTGTGAAATACAGCGCACTGTTCAACGATGTGTGAAATACACTAAAGGTCCAGCTCAGCTACAGCGCACTGTTCAACGATGTGTGAAATACACTAAAGGTCCAGCTCAGCTGTTCAGCGCACTGTTCAAACGATGTGTGAAATACACTAAAGGTCCAGCTCAGCTGTAGCGCACTGTTCAACGATGTGTGAAATACACTAGCCAGCACTGTTCAACGATGTGTGAAATACACTAAAGGTCCAGCTCAGCTGTAGCGCACTGTTCAACGATGTGTGAAATACACTAAAGGTCCAGCTCAGCTGTTCAACAGTGTGAAATACACTAAAGGTCCAGCACTGTTCAACGATGTGTGAAATACACTAAAGGTCCAGCTCAGCTGTAGCGCACTGTTCAACGATGTGTGAAATACACTAAAGGTCCAGCTCAGCTGTAGCGCACTGTTCAACGATGTGTGAAATACACTAAAAGTCCAGCTCAGCTGTAGCGCACTGATGTGTGAAATACACTAAAGGTCCAGCTCAGCTGTAGCGCACTGTTCAACGATGTGTGAAATACACTAAAGGTCCAGCTCAGCTGTAGCGCACTGTTCAACGATGTGTGAAATACACTAAAGGTCCAGCTCAGCTGTAGCGCACTGTTCAACGATGTGTGAAATACACTAAAGGTCCAGCTCAGCTGTAGCGCACTGTTCAACGATGTGTGAAATACACTAAAGGTCCAGCTCAGCTGTAGCGCACTGTTCAACGATGTGTGAAATACACTAAAGGTCCAGCTCAGCTGTAGCGCACTGTTCAACGATGTGTGAAATACACTAAAGGTCCAGCTCAGCTAAAGGTCCAGCTCAGCGCACTGTTCAACGATGTGTGAAATACACTAAAGGTCCAGCTCAGCTGTAGCGCACTGTTCAACGATGTGTGAAATACACTAAAGGTCCAGCTCAGCACTAAAGGTCCAGCGCACTGTTCAACGATGTGTGAAATACACTAAAGGTCCAGCTCAGCTGTAGCGCACTGTTCAACGATGTGTGAAATACACTAAAGGTCCAGCTCAGCTACAGCGCACTGTTCAACGATGTGTGAAATACACTAAAGGTCCAGCTCAGCTGTAGCGCACTGTTCAACGATGTGTGAAATACACTAAAGGTCCAGCTCAGCTGTAGCGCACTGTTCAACGATGTGTGAAATACACTAAAGGTCCAGCTCAGCTGCAGCAGCGCACTGTTCAACGATGTGTGAAATACACTAAAGGTCCAGCTCAGCTGTAGCGCACTGTTCAACGATGTGTGAAATACACTAAAGGTCCAGCTCAGCTGTAGCGCACTGTTCAACGATGTGTGAAATACACTAAAGGTCCAGCTCAGCTGTAGCGCACTGTTCAACGATGTGTGAAATACACTAAAGGTCCAGCTCAGCTACAGCGCACTGTTCAACGATGTGTGAAATACACTAAAGGTCCAGCTCAGCTACAGCGCACTGTTCAACGATGTGTGAAATACACTAAAGGTCCAGCTCAGCTACAGCGCACTGTTCAACGATGTGTGAAATACACTAAAGGTCCAGCTCAGCTGTAGCGCACTGTTCAACGATGTGTGAAATACACTAAAGGTCCAGCTCAGCTGTAGCGCACTGTTCAACGATGTGTGAAATACACTAAAGGTCCAGCTCAGCTACAGCGCACTGTTCAACGATGTGTGAAATACACTAAAGGTCCAGCTCAGCTGTAGCGCACTGTTCAACGATGTGTGAAATACACTAAAGGTCCAGCTCAGCTACAGTGCACTGTTCAACGATGTGTGAAATACACTAAAGGTCCAGCTCAGCTGTAGCGCACTGTTCAACGATGTGTGAAATACACTAAAGGTCCAGCTCAGCTGTAGCGCACTGTTCAACGATGTGTGAAATACACTAAAGGTCCAGCTCAGCTGTAGCGCACTGTTCAACGATGTGTGAAATACACTAAAGGTCCAGCTCAGCTGTAGCGCACTGTTCAACGATGTGTGAAATACACTAAAGGTCCAGCTCAGCCGCAGCGCACTGTTCAACGATGTGTGAAATACACTAAAGGTCCAGCTCAGCTGTAGCGCACTGTTCAACGATGTGTGAAATACACTAAAGGTCCAGCTCAGCTGTAGCGCACTGTTCAACGATGTGTGAAATACACTAAAGGTCCAGCTCAGCTGCACGCACTGTCAACCATGTCCCTTTAATTATCAGCAGACCACGTGATCAATAATATCACCGCAACCCAGTGCCCATTCTGCCTTAAGGGCCTGCTACACTGCATACCATTCGCTGTCACCGCGATGGGATTGTGACGATGCGAGTCATGGTTCACGCGGAATTCGTGTATTGGTCTACTGGAGCATAGTGAGCGAAAATAGCTGAATTAGTTGTAGACGGAAGTATTTCACGTGAATCTCGTCAAACTCGCATCGCATTAAGATCGGATCGTATGTAGTGTAGCGTTGAACTTCGTTTCAACAGAACCACGGGTCATGTGATAGCATTGTTGGTGGGTCTGTGCAGTGTAGCAGACACTTTAGAGTTGAACTTCGTTTTAACAGAACCACGGGTCATGTGATAGCATTGTTGGTGGGTCTGTGTAGTGTAGAGTTGAACTTCGTTTCAACAGAACAACGGGTCATGTGATAGAATTGTTGGTGGGTCTGTGTAGTGTAGAGTTGAACTTCGTTTCAACAGAACCACGGGTCATGTGATAGCATTGTTGGTGGGTCTGTGTAGTGTAGAGTTGAACTTCGTTTCAACAGAACCACGGGTCATGTGATAGCATTGTTGGTGGGTCTGTGTAGTGTAGAGTTGAACTTCGTTTCAACAGAACCACGGGTCATGTGATAGCATTGTTGGTGGGTCTGTGTAGTGTAGCGTTGAACTTCGTTTCAACAGAACCACGGGTCATGTGATAGCATTGTTGGTGGGTCTGTGTAGTGTAGAGTTGAACTTCGTTTCAACAGAACCACGGGTCATGTGATAGCATTGTTGGTGGGTCTGTGTAGTGTAGCGTTGAACTTCGTTTCAACAGAATCACGGGTCATGTGATAGCATTGTTGGTGGGTCTGTGTAGTGTAGAGTTGAACTTCGTTTCAACAGAACCACGGGTCATGTGATAGCATTGTTGGTGGGTCTGTGTAGTGTAGAGTTGAACTTCGTTTCAACAGAATCACGGGTCATGTGATAGCATTGTTGGTGGGTCTGTGTAGTGTAGCGTTGAACTTCGTTTCAACAGAACCACGGGTCATGTGATAGCATTGTTGGTGGGTCTGTGTAGTGTAGCGTTGAACTTCGTTTCAACAGAACCACGGGTCATGTGATAGCATTGTTGGTGGGTCTGTGTAGTGTAGCGTTGAACTTCGTTTCAACAGAATCACGGGTCATGTGATAGCATTGTTGGTGGGTCTGTGTAGTGTAGAGTTGAACTTCGTTTCAACAGAATCACGGGTCATGTGATAGCATTGTTGGTGGGTCTGTGTAGTGTAGAGTTGAACTTCGTTTCAACAGAACCACGGGTCATGTGATAGCATTGTTGGTGGGTCTGTGTAGTGTAGCGTTGAACTTCGTTTCAACAGAATCACGGGTCATGTGATAGCATTGTTGGTGGGTCTGTGTAGTGTAGCGTTGAACTTCGTTTCAACAGAATCACGGGTCATGTGATAGCATTGTTGGTGGGTCTGTGTAGTGTAGCGTTGAACTTCGTTTCAACAGAATCACGGGTCATGTGATAGCATTGTTGGTGGGTCTGTGTAGGGTAGCGTTGACCTTCGTTTCAACAGAATCACGGGTCATGTGATAGCATTGTTGGTGGGTCTGTGTAGGGTAGCGTTGACCTTCGTTTCAACAGAATCACGGGTCATGTGATAGCATTGTTTGTTGGTCTGTGGGATACACTCGTTTCTTGCTGTTGTCTTATGTTCTGTTGACTTGAGCGTTTTGTCTGGGGACTATTTCCAGCAATGAAACCCAACACTCGCCAGTGTTTTAGGGAGTCTGTGGTGAAAGGTTTGTGCAACAGTGAAACCATATCAGGTGCAGGAGAAAAATAAAACGGACAATAATTAGCAAAACAGTGTGACTTACAGTGTGTGGTTTATGTTTCACTATTAGCATTGACATGAATATGTTGAAGGTGCTGTATTTGATCTATCAATGACGTAAAAGTTTTCATTTAATAACAAGATGACAAAAAATCAGACAATGTTTTTCTTGAAAACTGTGCCACAAACCAAATAAACAGTGTGGAATTTATATAAGGAAAAAACACGAAGTAATCATGTAAATAGCATGAACTATTTAAATAATTTGCTTTGCACTCGGTACGCAAATTAGATATTTTGGAATGTGGGTACATATTGTATGGGGGTGTGGTCATGTTTGCATAATCACATGGGAACAGACATCAGCGCGTTGCATTCAATCCACACACACTAGCACACCAGCAGAAAGAGACTGTGTCAACGTAGCAAAGCGTTAAGTAGGGACATTATCCAACGTAACATAACATTTGAACAGGGCGGCTGTCCAACGTCACATCACTAAAAGAGAAACTGCCCAACGTAACCTAGATGAGGAAAATAACTTTCTTCAAAATAATGTTCAAACCATTGCCAAACGATATGTACACAACAGCGATAAACGACGCTGAATTGTGGCCATCGTCATGCATAGACGTGGACAGAACACAGTGACGGTGAAACCAATGGTGCAAATATGTGCGCCTCAATGTTGATGTCTGAGTCCAGCAAAGAAGACACCGTCCTACTGTTGTGCTGGACAGCACACTCTTCACTAACATAGACTGCTGCATATTCGGACAGTGTAGACAGTTATCGTATGTTCAACATTTAGGTCACGTTTATGCGTCATTTTCCCTGTACAATGTCTGTGTGGTTGTTGTCGTCTTAGTTTTTCCTAATTACGCTGATGGCATTTCGAGTTAGCAGTAGAATGTGTTCATTATTGCATAATTTCAGTACCAAGCGCAAAAAACCCGTGTTACAGATAATGAAGGCTCAGGAGTTCGCACATGTGTGTGCATGCATGTGTCTCTGCTCATACATGTATGCATGCGTATATTTGAGACTGGAAGTTCGCAAGTGCGTGTGTGTTCGTGCGTGTGTGTGTTAGTATGCACTGTTGTATGTGTGTGTGTGTGTGTGTGTGTGTGTGTGTGTGTGTGTGTGTGTGTGTGTGTGTGTGTGTGTGTGTGTGTGTGTGTGTGTGTGTGTGAGTGCGTATGCGCGTACATGCTCACATTTATCTAATACGTTTGCCTACGCACTTGCATAAGCACGCACGGCCTTAACAGTTATAAAGTGTGTGTGTGTGTGTGCGTGTGCGTGTGCGTGCGTGCGTGCGTGCGTGCGTGCGTGCGTGCGTGCGTGCGTGCGCGCGCGCGCGCGTGTGTGTGTGTGTGTGTGTGTGTGTGTGTGTGTTTTGTGTCTGTGTCTGTGTGTGTATGTGTGTGTGTCTGTGTGTGTGTGTGTGTATGTATATGTGTGTGTATGTCTGTCTGTGTGTGTGTGTGTGTGTGTGTGTGTGTGTGTGTGTGTGTGTGTGTGTGTGTGTGTGTGTGTGTGTGCGTGCGTGCGTGCGTGTGCGTGTGCGCGCGCGCGCGCGCCTGTGTGTGTGTGTGTGTGTGTGTGTGTGTGTGTGTGTGTGTGTGTGTGTGTGTGTTAAGTGCATTTCGGTGTGAACCCCTCGCCTTTAGCTTCTGACTGCAGGGGTTCTTTGACGCTGCCTCAATGGCCAGGAACACCCGCCCCGGTAGCCCCCCACTGAAAGGTGATCAGGGGGAAGAAGGCAGAGAACAAACGAGGTTTGGATGAAAGGCAGGTCAGGAGAGAAGGAGGAAATAACAGAGGAAGAAGAAAAGAGTGGGTGTTTTATGTGAAGATCATTTCAATGGCTACATGAGAAATCACTTACCAGCCCTTCTTGTTGCCTACGTAACAAAACGTCTCTGTCTATCTCTCTCTCTGTGTCTTTGTCCTTTTGTCTATCTGTTCTCTCTCTCTCTCTATTTCCACTGCTCTCTCTTTGCCTCACACACACACACACACACACACACACACACACACACA
Organism: Phymorhynchus buccinoides; assembly: GCA_017654935.2. NCBI lineage: Eukaryota > Metazoa > Mollusca > Gastropoda > Neogastropoda > Raphitomidae > Phymorhynchus > Phymorhynchus buccinoides. The sequence goes on along the minus strand of CM065703.1, from coordinate 531,187 downwards.
CACACACACACACACACACACACACACACGCACGCACACACACACACACACACACACACACACACACGCACACACGCACACACGCACACGCACACGCACGCGTACACGCACGCACACGCACACGCACACACACACGCGCGCGCTCGCGCAGACACACACACCTCTAAAACCCAAATAGCTTATACGCTGTACAAACCATTAAGCCATTTTCCTCAGTCCTAAAAGTGATATCTACTTATTTTCCCATTTTGGTCTCACTGACCATCAGCATTACCATCCATTGCAACACGCTGGCTACACACATACATACACACACAAAAACACACACACACACACACACACACACACACACACACACACACACACACACACCACACACACACACACACACACACACACACACACACACACACACACAAAAAAACTTTGCATTACATATACGAGACTTCGCTCGTCAAAAAGGAACGGGGGAAGAAAGTATAGAATAGTGAGCATAGGTTACGCCAGTGATGTGATATAAAGAAAGGGTCCATCATATTCATAAATATGATGTCCAGTTCAAGCCTCCATTGCACCCAGCATGATTGTGTACACACTGTGTTCTTTATTTCATCATCTATAATAATGATATTGACGAGAGAGGAAGAAATGTAGGGAGCCGCTGTGGCTCAGTTGGTTGAGTCGCTGGGTCGCAATTCGTCAGGTTGGTGAGTGTGCGGGTTCGAATCCAGCTCGTGTCATAGTGGTGTGTCCTTGGGAAAGGCACTTTACTCCTATTTTCCTCACTCCACCCAGGCGTAAATGGCTACATGACGTCAGTTTGGGAAAAGGTCCTTCGGATGCGACTTAAAACCGAGATCCCGTGTGCGAACGCATGCACAAAATCTTGCGCACACGTGAAAGCCCATGTCGGTAGGAGTAGGCCATGTTGTGCCGGCGGAATTGAGGACACGAACTCACACAGCACGCATCCTCTGGTACATTCCGTGAGGATGAACAAGGTCGTTGGTTATTGGTAAGATCAACTTTGCTTTAATGTTGTTGTGTGCACCTTAATTTGTGTTCGCTGTTCCCTTTGCTTCCTTCAAATGCATGGACGTCTTGTTTCTGTCGCCCTTGTTGCATCAGGAGACCACAATGCAATTTCTCTGCTTGAGATACTAAAGTAATTTTGACTTTGACTTTGACTTTGACACACACACCACAACTAAATGTTGTTTTGGATGTAATAGGAGCGGCTACCTAATTAAGATGAACACTATCCAATCCCCCATCATATCAGATAGTAACCATCAGCCAAATTGAACAGACGGCATAACTTGGTCGTCTGCTATAAAGACTAGACGGCGGATGACGCGGTAGGTACAGCAGGGATAAAGAGACAAGGGACAAATAAAAACGATTGCGTATGTGACGAGGTAATGGGTTAAAAGGCTAAGCCTCTAGGGAAGACTTTTAGTGTGTTAAATTTTCAAGTAGAAAATTTGCCTTTAACCCACTTCTCTAGGGTATGGGAGATGAGCAACTTTCCCGGCCCCTTTTCATCTAATAAATTTATATTTGTGCCCGGGTTCTGGCTCGTATGGTTGTAAGAAATACAAGTGGTTGAATTGCTCTAAATGGCAGACAGAGAGAAGTAGGGTTTTACATGAAATTACATCACTCCCACTCTCATCAGTCTGACCAAAGGGTTCAGGATTATTTGACACTTGTATTTTATTTACTCACAAAATCTGCATAAGATTATGCAACAATAATAATAAAGCAGCTCAATGGCGCCAAAACAAAATATGAATAAAAACAATGAAATCCGAAAGGATTTACAAGACTTTTGTCTTTCTAGAAGGGTAGCCCCAAGCGAGAAGGGTTACTAATTATTTTCAGTGTCCGGAGGAAAGTTCAAATGATTGGCGCGGTCCGCTGGACTTAGCTGTTGTCAAGTTCCTCCGTAGTGATCGGCGAGTGCTGGGTTGGCTGGGCTTGCTCGTCAGGTGAGAGTAGCTCCCAGTCGTTCCGGTTACGGCTTCGCGGGATGGCACGGTTCAGGCGTGGTCTCCTCGCGGATTCTGGGTGCGGGTCGTCTTGGCGGCGTTCCCGTCTTGGTGCTTGTGAGTCCGGGATGATCGTCCGGCCCACGATGCCCTGCTGATAATCACAGGAGAAGGTGGATGTAGGTCTCTATGGCTTAGAGACAAGGGGCTTCAGTCGGCAGGGAATTAGTGGATCCCAACCGGCTAGAAGGCTGCCCTTGTACAATAGCACTAGTTAATAAATAAACTGAATTTCAGTTAACAAACTGAGATCAGTAAAACATAAAAGGTGATCAAGCCAACATCACTCTCCATCCAACACCTGGAAAGGAATGGTATCATAAAGTGCAAGATTGCAACCCACAGGTTTCCTACTAAAAATAGACAAAAGGGTTAGTAGGCATAAAATCCGGGTCTGGTACCAAAAGTGTTAAAGTCAAAAACACACACACACAAATAATCAGTGCACATAAATAGAACAGAATGTTTACCACTTCTTTTCAATAACATATCTATCTACTCCTTATTCATCATTGAACATAGGATCTAGATCAAAAATAGGATCAAACAAACAACAAGTCTCAATCACCAGCCATCAATAATACTCACTAGTTGGGCTATAACTGGCTGGGAGAGAGGTTGAGTCTGCAATGTTGCTCCAGCTAGGTTTCAGCGTCTTGTGTGAAAACTTTTTCTCACTACTCCAATTATAGCCTTCACTTTCAAACAATGAAAGCCTGTGGTTGGTTTATAGCAATTGACACGTCACAAGATGATGCTATAATTTTATGCATACTAGTACCGAACAATCACGTGCCGGTTACATTGTTATCACGTGCCGACATTCCGGGAAGGAAAATCGTCTTCAAAGGACACCGACTGTGGGTCGTCACTTTCTCGTGATGGGGAACGGAGATAAAGGGGGGGGGGGGGGGGGTAAAGGGAGATAACCTCTGTAGGTGGTACATGCTGACAGGGGAGGTAAATCGGGCTTCAAAGAGACAAATGTCTTAATCAGCGTTCTTTTGATAGTGGATGGCAATTAAAGTGGCGGCTGGAGAGAAGAAATGAAAAGGGGAGAGAGGGGGGGGGGGTGTAGATAAGAAAGAGGGGTCGCGCGGGACACTTAGTCACAGCCTCTCCCCTTCCTGCTATATGGATTCACTGGGTGTACATTAACATGACTAGACACCATGTTAAATTCCATAATAGTTTTCTCCCCCCCCCCCCCCACACACACATACATCTCTCTCTCTCTCTCTCTCTCTCTCTCTCTCTCTCTCTCTCTCTCTCTCTCTCTCTCTCTCTCTCTCAACCTATCTTTTTTTTATTATCTTTTTTTTATACTAGCACCTGCTTTGCTACCTTTATGTTCAACTATGTATGTGTAGTAGTATACCTTGCCATGTTGGTATTATATCTTAGTATATGTAGCAAGGACAGATTGGAAGACTAGGCGTTGCCTAAAATCTTCTTTATCCTTGAAAAATAAAGTTCAAGTTTTGAAAGTTTTCAAAGTTCGTTCGTTCTCTCTCTCTCTCTCTCTCTCTCTCTCTCTCTCTCTCTCTCTCTCTCTCTCTCTCTCTCTCTCTCTCTCTCTCTCTCTCTCTCTCTCTCTCTCTCTCTCTCTCTCTCTCTCTCTCTCTCTCTCTCTCTCTCTCTCTCTCTCTCTCTCCCTCCACCATCTCTCTCTACCTCCGTGTGAACCGTGTATGTCTCTCCCCTCTCCCCTTCCTGCTATATGGATTCACTGGGTGTACATTAACATGACTAGACACCATGTTAAATTCCATGCAGCTGTCCACGTTATCATGTCCATGAAAAGATATGACTAAAGGAGGCGGGGATACAAATATATAATAAATTAAACACTGATTAAAACATACCACGGGGCTGGAACACTGCGCCTGCCTCTGTGCTTGGGTGCTTATATGGGACAGGGTGTGTGTGTGTGTGGGGGGGGGGAGGCATGCGTGCGTGCGTGCGTGCATACGACCCTGTGTGTGTGTGTGTGTGTGTGTGTGTGTGTGTGTGTGTGCACGCGCGCGCGTGTGTGTGTGCGTGTGCGTGCGCGTACACGTATGTGTCTGCGCGAAGGAGGGACGTGTGTGTGGGTGTGGGTGTCATACAGTCTGAGCATCATGGTTCATTACTTTCCAGCTATTTTCATGGCCCGGCTTCTTGGAAAACAGACATTCACAGCACAATGGGGCACAACAGCAGTTAGAACACAGACATTCACAGCACAATGGGGCACAACAGCAGTTAGATCACAGACATTCACAGCACAATGGGGCACAACAGCAGTTAGATCACAGACATTCACAGCACAATGGGGCACAACAGCAGTTAGAACACAGACATTCACAGCACAATGGGGCACAACAGCAGTTAGAACACAGACATTCACAGCACAATGGGGCACAACAGCAGTTAGATCACAGACATTCACAGCACAATGGGGCACAACAGCAGTTAGATCACAGACATTCACAGCACAATGGGGCACAACAGCAGTTAGATCACAGACATTCACAGCACAATGGGGCACAACAGCAGTTAGAACACAGACATTCACAGCACAATGGGGCACAACAGCAGTTAGATCAAACTAGCGCTACAGGTTGGTGCGCTTTGCACGCTGTGAGCATGTCGCGCTTCTTCCCTGCCACATCCTCCTTCAGTCCACATCCACAACCAGTCCACATCCACCACCAGTCCACATCCACCACCAGTCCACATCCACATCCACCATCAGTCCACATCCACCACCAGTCCACATCCACCACCAGTCCACATCCACCACCAGTCCACATCCACATCCACCATCAGTCCGGCCCCTCCCCTTCCCTGCAGCCAACACTGAACCCTTCATTACCCCTTTGTCTTCTCCAACAGATGCACTTCATATGAACACAGTATTGTGTTGTCTTCTCCAACAGATGCACTTCATATGAACACAGTATTGTGTTGTCTTCTCCAAAAGATGCACTTCATATGAACACAGTATTGTGTTGTCTCCTCCAAAGGATGCACTTCATATGAACACAGTATTGTGTTGTCTTCTCCAAAGGATGCACTTCATATGAACACAGTATTGTGTTGTCTTCTCCAAAAGATGCACTTCATATGAACACAGTATTGTGTTGTCTTCTCCAAAGGATGCACTTCATATGAACACAGTATTGTGTTGTCTCCTCCAAAGGATGCACTTCATATGAACACAGTATTGTGTTGTCTTCTCCAAAAGATGCACTTCATATGAACACAGTATTGTGTTGTCTTCTCCAAAAGATGCACTTCATATGAACACAGTATTGTGTTGTCTTCTCCAAAGGATGCACTTCATATGAACACAGTATTGTGTTGTCTTCTCCAAAGGATGCACTTCATATGAACACAGTATTGTGTTGTCTTCTCCAAAGGATGCACTTCATATGAACACAGTATTGTGTTGTCTTCTCCAAAGGATGCACTTCATATGAACACAGTATTGTGTTGTCTTCTCCAAAGGATGCACTTCATATGAACACAGTATTGTGTTGTCTTCTCCAAAGGATGCACTTCATATGAACACAGTATTGTGTTGTCTCCTCCAAAGGATGCACTTCATATGAACACAGTATTGTGTTGTCTTCTCCAAAAGATGCACTTCATATGAACACAGTATTGTGTTGTCTTCTCCAAAAGATGCACTTCATATGAACACAGTATTGTGTTGTCTTCTCCAAAAGATGCACTTCATATGAACACAGTATTGTGTTGTCTTCTCCAAAAGATGCACTTCATATGAACACAGTATTGTGTTGTCTTCTCCAAAAGATGCACTTCATATGAACAACGTATTGTGTTGCCTTCTCCAAAAGATGCACTTCATATGAACAACGTATTGTGTTGCCTGCTCCAAAAGATGCACTTCATATGAACAACGTATTGTGTTGCCTTCTCCAAAAGATGCACTTCATATGAACAACGTATTGTGTTGCCTTCTCCAAAAGATGCACTTCATATGAACAACGTATTGTGTTGCCTGCTCCAAAAGATGCACTTCATATGAACAACGTATTGTGTTGCCTGCTCCAAAAGATGCACTTCATATGAACAACGTATTGTGTTGCCTTCTCCAAAAGATGCACTTCATATGAACACAGTATTGTGTTGCCTGCTCCAAAAGATGCACTTCATATGAACAACGTATTGTGTTGCCTGCTCCAA
>CM065703.1:512442-519942 GCA_017654935.2 Phymorhynchus buccinoides | reverse complement strand
TAGAGGTACTGAGAATGTTCCTATCATAAAATATGCAGACGATTCGGCCATACAAGACCTTTCAAATTCTGATTCTCACTACTTTAGTCAAGTTGCGAAATTATGTCTGTGGTGTAAAGAAAACTATCTGGACCTCAATGTGCTAAAAACAAAAGAAATGTTAATAGACTTTAGGAAAGATCCACCCCCTGTGCCAAAGGTAGAAATTGATGGTGAAACAGTGGAAAGAGTTTCAGAATACAAATACTTAGGTACCATTTTGGACGACAAACTGACTTTCGACAAGAACACACACAACATACATAAGAAATGTCAATCAAGATTGTTTATTTTGCACAGACTGAGAAACATTGGTATTAACTCAAATATTTTGCATACGTACTATAGTAGCTGCATTGAGTCTGTGCTTACTGTTTCCTTTATGTGTTGGTTTGGAAGTCTGTGTTTGAAGAACAAGCGTGTGTTGGATGATGTGGTGAATGTGTGTAGTAAAGTTGTTGGAAAGAGAGAGATGGGTTTGAGTGAGATGTACGAAAGACGAACCAAGCATAAAGCCAGGAAGATTGTAAATGACACCTCCCATGTTTTGAACAAACATTACGAACTATTACCTTCTGGACGTCGCTACAAAACTTTTAAAGTCAACTCCAGGGCACAGAAATCCTTCATCCCCAGATCCATCCACCTCCTAAACTCATGATCCTTTTAGTTTTAAATGTGTGTTCATCGTGTTAAAAGAAACTATGCATGCTTATCCTTAGACGTGTATGCATCCACATATAATGTGTATCTTTAATTAAGCGTGTATTATGTGTAACTGTTCCTCCTATTCATGCATGCTGAGTGTCGATGTCTTTGTTATTCTGGAACCTGAACAAAATTTCTCCTTGGGAGATAATAAAGTGAATTTGATTTGATTTGATTTGATTATCCAGTGGGCCATGCTAAATGCCATGAATCCTAGCTCCTGGCAAAGTAAATGAGTGAATGCATGAATCAATCTTGAGTAATTAATTAAAAATTGAAGTGTGAATAAAGAGATAAAATCAAGAACCAGTAATAAATAACAACAATAACTATATAAAAGATATATTTCCAAACATGGTCATGATAGTGCCCCTCCACCCCCCACCCCCACCCCCACCAGTCTTCTTGCTGTGCACTCTTTCACACCCCACCCATTTCGCAACCTTCTCTCTGTCTTACCCCGCCCACACATCCCAACCCCCCACCCCCCACCCCCAACCTGACCACAGGAAGGCATGTCTGTCCAGCAGCCTCTGCAGTAGAGTGATGCCCGGGGATCAGACAGCACACTGGTTGTACAGTCTGACGGCAGACGGCACAGAGGACTGGTGGAAGCGGCAGGCCCGTGTCCCCAGGCTCCTCAGCCTCTCTGATGTTCCACGAGTGTCTCTCTGGGCCGTCAGCACACGGTGCAGTGGGTGGGAGGGGTGGAAGAGGCAGGTCTGTGTCCCCAGGCTCCTCAGCCTCTCTGAAGTCCCACCAGTGTCTCTCTGGGCCGTCAGCACGCTATGCAGTGGGTGGGAGGGGTGGAAGAGGCAGGTCCGTGTCCCCAGTCTCCTCAGCCTCTCTGAAGTCCCACCAGTGTCTCTCTGGGCCGTCAGCACGCTATGCAGTGGGTGGGACTGGTCGGCGAGGATAGTCCGAATCCGCCTGACTATTTTCCTGTCGTGGTGGGCCTGCAGGTCAGTCACTGGACGCCCGATGATGTTGCTGGCGGTTATTGTCAGCTTGTGCAGTCTAGAGGCGTCTGCCGCACGCAGGTTGCCAAAGAAGCAAACGGTGTTGTAGGTCAGGATGCTCTCCACCATGGCCTGGTAACACATCATCAGGATGGCGGGCTTGACGTTGAATGACCTCAACTTCCGATGGAAGTAGAGGCGCTGGTGCCCCTTCTTAAGGATGGCAGTAGAGTTCCTGGACCAGTACAGATTGCAGCAGTGGAGAAACGTGCCCAGGTATCTATCCTCCATGACAATCTCGACCTGGTCGCCGTTGATCTGCAGGGAAAGAGGAGCTGGTGGGTTCTTCCGGAAATCAACATTGACCTCCTTCGTCTTGCCAACATTCAGGAGTAGACGGTTCTCCTGACGCCAGAGAGCCACGTCAGCAACATGTACACCTGTACGCTGTCTGACCCCCCTTGGTCACCAGGCCATCCATCCATTCATCAACCAATCAATCCATCCATCCATCAATCCATCAGTCAATCAATCAATCAGCTAATCAGTCAGTCTGTCGGTAAATCAGTCAGTCAATCGATCAATCAATCAATTAATCAATCAATCAATCATTCAATGACTATATAGTCCAAATGGATTGTTTTCTTTTCAAAATTATCGATATCTAAAATAAGGGTCATTCTTCTACTTACTGTCCTATTATATATAGGCATGTTCGTTTGACACTAGTTGTGGTTTGGATTACGGACACAACTTACAGACGCTGTAGTAGACTTGAAACAGGATGAAAACGTGAGCTGTGTAATGCTGGTGGAGCGTGCTAAAAATAGACTGTGGGCAAGAGCTAACACTGTGAAAGCACTTACAGTAAAGTGGGGAGACACGACTTTCCAATGACCCCTCCTCCCTCCCCTTCCGAAAAAAACCCCGACATAAGAGTTAGGCCCAATGTATATTTATAAACAGCGAAGAGGTTTGGTCCTAATTTGTATCCGTGGTCTCTGACCTTTCCCTCCTTCATCTCCAAAGAGCGGTAAATCACGTTCTCGGAGCGATAATCTCGTTCTGAGCGAGAAAGCAAATGGCGGCCCCTGGGCAGCCCGGTGCGCCCCCTGGGAGTGGCGATAAGGGGCCGTAATTCAGAGGATTGGGTTGTCGTTCTACGGCTTCCGGCCTCTCCCGGCCCTAACAGTCTGCCCCTGCTAACATCAGTGAAGACTGTCAACGTGGGCTGGACTGAGAGAGAGACAGAGAGAGAGAGAGAGAGAGAGAGAGAGAGAGAGAGAGAGAGAGAGAGAGAGAGAGAGAGAGAGAGAGGGAGAGAGAGAGAGAGAGAGAGAGAGAGAGAGAGAGAGAGAGAGAGAGAGAGAGAGAGAGAGAGAGAGAGAGAGAGAGAGAGAGAGAGAGAGAGAGAGAGAGGGAGAAAGAGAGAGAGAGAGGGGGGGGAGAGAGGGGGAGAGAGAGAGAGAGAGAGGGAGAAAGAGAGAGAGAGAGAGGGGGGGGGAGGGAGAGAGAGAGAGAGGGAGAAAGAGAGAGAGAGGGGGGGGGGAGAGGGAGAGAGAGAGAGAGAGGGAGAGAGAGAGAGAGGAGGAGAGAGAGAGAGAGAGAGAGGAGAGAGAGAGGGAGAGAGAGAGAGAGAGAGAGAGAGAGAGAGAGAGAGAGAGAGAGAGAGAGAGAGAGAGAGAAGAGAGAGAGAGAGAGAGAGAGAGAGAGAGAGAGAGAGAGAGAGAGAGAGAGAGAGAGAGAGAGAGAGAGAGAGAATACGAATACGAATACGAATGTTTTATTGAGGGTAAAAAGGATAAGCTACAATAGCTTCTTTACACCTTGCCCTCTTACTCACACATTCATACCATGCATCAAGCAAAGAAAATTTGACATAAAACAATCAAGTCAAGAAAATGGAAAAAAAATTGGCACATGAAATAATTGAAAAAGAAATCAAAAATGGGATTTAAAGCAAACATGGATAATACTTAACAATGGTGAACTTGAATTGGTAGTGCGAAAAAAGGGAAACCATTTTGAGACAATGACCATTTTTCAGAATAAACCCAATTTTAAGGAAGAAAACAAAACAAAAAAAACAAAAAAACATATGATAACATGGGAATATGAGAGAGGGACAGAGAGAGAGAGAGAGAGAGAGAGAGAGAGAGAGAGAGAGAGAGAGAGAGAGAGAGAGAGAGAGAGAGAGAGAGAGAGAGAGAGAGAGAGAGAGATTTATAAGAATCTAGACATAGCTGATGGCATTAGTAACGTTTGAAGTAAAACTCATTAATTAGCATTGTCACGGTTTTGGCCCGCAGTTTTGCGCAAGACCGAAACCGGACTAAAAGGGTAGGGTCAAGAGAACAGACCAAGTAAACACTTAAGGCGCACAATCACCCAGACTCGCACACGCACACTCTGAACAAAGATTAAGCCGTGAGTTTGTGTCTTCTTTGAAAATTATAATTTAAACAAAATGACAAGCCAAAAACATGGCGCCAGACAATGCGAACATGTAGTTAATATTTACATACAATTAAGGGTAAAGCAAAATTAACAGTAGCCAGCAAGAACTCCTCCGCCTGATGCCCAGCCTTAAACAAATCCCGGAGTCCAGTGAAGGACTAAATACAGACTGACAACAAAACCCTCTCTTGACCAGTCCAACGAAGGACTGAGAAATTGACCCCGTGAAAATAGAATTCCCCCTTAATCCCTTCAAGGGTCGGAAAAACTGGCCATAAGTCGGCAGGAGCCCAAACAATGAGATGTTAACTGAATAATAAAGGATATTTAAAACAAACACCAGTCACTTGGTAAAGCTAGGACAGCTTTCCTTGGGTAGGCTCGGTATAACAGCACAGTTTCCCAAAAAAAGAAGAAAATTATAATTACTGAAACTCTTGGCATTAATCACTCATATACCACTTTGTAGACAACTGTCCCTGCCTGAGTTCATGTCGGTCACTGTTTCCTCCCGGAAACACACTGGTCACATAACAAATATTATCTTTTAACACTTAGCTGTTTAGAAGCTGAATCCCCAGTCTGGGTTCTCTCGCAGCACTAGAGAACCACGGCCGTTCCTCCACAGAAAGTCCCTCCGCTCTGAAGCTCCTCACACGGCTGGCCGTCGTTCTTCGGGAGCGCGCCGACCCTCCCAAGACAAGCTGTCGTCCTCCAAGGCGAGCCGATCGCTGGACAGGCTCCGTACCCAGCCAGCTGCTCTCGTCACCGCTGGCCGCTTGGTTTCCAGCGCCGAGGACTTAAGGGGACGGGGCAAGGAGGAGGGCAACAAGTGATGGCTTATGAAGGGGGGGGGGGGAAATGACGCGAGGACCCTCCCCGGCAAGGCGTCGGATTAGGGCGGGGTAGCACTCCAGTCTGTCCGCTCACAAAACAAGAAAAAGAAGTAGGCCTGCGAACAGGCCGGGTAAGTATCACTCTCAGTTCAGCCGAGTCATAGTGACCAAGGTTTGGATTTCATAGAAGCGGATTGAGAGATTAAGTCAAAAGCTTCTTAATTTTGGAATTTGGAATTGAAATTGAAATGGCCAAATTAAATTCCCAAAGAAAACTTCCTTTACAATGGCACTAGCTGAAACAATCACTTTAAAAAAATATATTAAAACTAAGAGGGTTAACATAAAAGGTTACTGTGTAAAAATGAAGACGAAACTAAACCAAAATAATAAAACAAGCTCAACCAAGTTGCGCGGTCTGCAGCCCAACAGCTCACCCTGAAAACACAACTGCCGATTGTTTGAACAAAAGGGATATAATAAGGTAAGAAAATATCCTAACAATAAGGAAGAAAACGAAGAAAATTGATTGTTTGAAGGAAACTGTAGGACTAGAAAACTGTCGGACTAGTTAACTGTCGGACTAGTGAGACTGACAACAATTCTCGAAAATGCCAACCAGGACTAAAACCATTTAAAAACTACCACCCCCGTTCAATTTAGACTTCTGAAAATGAATACAAACCTTCCCACACACATTACTCACCCATCAAACCCGTGACTGATACAATATTTACATGGGGTCCCAGAGAGACCCGAAAACCCCTAAGTTGGCGGGTAGGCTGACGAAGCTAAACCCCCTTGCCAAACTTAGACCCTGGCTTCCCACAAGAACAGAGCTATTCCTGTGGTGAAACACCAGTAGCTGACCGAACAGCCGTGAAGAAACCTTTGAGCAGTAGGTGCACTGCTCCCTGGGACGACCAGAACACAGCCACAAGTTGCGCTGTGGAGACCTGTGATGAATCTGACTAACCCTGCCCTGCTACAGAATACACACCCACCGGTTGACCTGAACTCACTCAACTTTGAATCGACTTGCACGAGACAAGCGAAGAAACAATAAAAATAAAAACATCCTACCACTGACGCACACACACGCCTAGAGATATTCGGGCGCTCCATTCGCGTGCACACAGATCTGCGCTCACACGCACGTTCCTTCTGGTAAACCGGAAAGAGTTAGGATTTTAAAAAAACATTCTCTTTCTGACTATACACACGTAAGCATTGCGAAAAATGGCTTTATTTACACAGGTACAAGAAAGCAAAAGTAACAACCTTCCATACATAGCAAAATGGACAGAAAACAATGAATTAACCCCAAACTGATGAAACAAACCATATCCTACTACTATTCCTGTAAGCTGGGTCACCAACAAACCGGGTTGTGAGGAATGGGGTGTGAGAGGGGGAATTCGGGCCTCCTTACGGGGAATCCCGTAACAAGCATTACTAATAAACAAGATTGTCTATTAGGAGCTTGTGATAAGATTTTCGAAAGGAAAAGACGCTAGTTCTATTTTTTAGATAATCAGGGAGGTCGTTCCACAGTTTACCACCAGAGAATGTAAGGGATGATTTATATAGATCTGTCCTGGGGCGGGGCATTGTAAATTTGGTTTTGCTTCGAATTGTATGGACTTTAAATTTAGTAATAAGATATTTTGGTGCTAGCTTATTTATGATCTTGTACATAAGGGTACCTTTATTTAGTAGGCATTTCAAATCAAATGGTAGAATGTTAAGTTCTTTATAGTCATTGGTTTCTAGGGATGACGATTTAAGGAGTATGAGTTTAAGAGAGCGTTTATATAGTCTTTCAACATGTTTGAGTGTGTTTTTACTAGCTGAATCCCAACATGTTGATGCATAATCAATATCAGGTTGGATATAGGCATGGAAAAAAAGTCTACGAGTATGTTGATCTAAAAAGTGTTTAATTCTATTGAGCTGAAATACTTTTTTTGAAATTTTCTTGGACAGAATGTCCATGTGTTTTGACCAGGATAAGTTGTTGTCAATGTATACGCCGAGTAATTTGTGTGAAGTAACTTCTTCTAGAGGCTTTTCATAGATAGTCGGTGTTCTTAATTGATTTTTAAAGTTTTGCCTCTTTTGTCTTGTTGTGATTAACATGAATTTAGACTTTTTGGGGTGTAAGGCCATATGATTTTGCTCTGCCCAGTCAACTAGATTATTAATGTCACTCTGCAATCCAGAACAGATTGAATCAGCATTTTTGCCATTTTTATACACTGTGGTGTCGTCTGCAAAAAGCTCACACGATGAAGTAAGATGAAGGGGGAGGTCATTTATATAAACGGTGAAGAGTATAGGTCCTAAGACTGAGCCTTGGGGAACTCCATAATTGACTGATTGAAATGAAGATGTAATAGTGTCTTTTGAGAGAGAGAGAGAGAGAGAGAGAGAGAGAGAGAGAGAGAGAGAGAGAGAGAGAGAGAGAGAGAGAGAGAGAGAGAGAGAGAGAGAGAGAGAGA
>CM065703.1:504942-507442 GCA_017654935.2 Phymorhynchus buccinoides | reverse complement strand
TTTTAACAAAAAGGATAAAAAAGAAGGTTTCACTATTCAAACATTCTGTTGGAACCATGAATATCACGATGCATTTATGAATAGCTTAACAGATTGTGATTGCAAAAAGGACCTAGAGAAAGCTACGAAACTGATTAGCATAAATGTAAACGCATCAGTTAACGTGTTTAATAATGTGTTAATACATGCTTCAAAGTGTATGTCAAAACAAGTAAAGTTTGTTGACAACCCCAGAAATCAGCGATGGTTCGATAAAGATTGCAGATTTATTAAAGTGTTTGTCAAATATTTTCTCAGAAATTTACGAAGGAAACGATCTAAAATAAACGTAATAAAATATGTAAAAATGAAAAATATTATGAAGATTTACTAAAAACAAAGGCAAGTATGTACAAGATGAATTTACAACATAAATTACTAAAAGCGACCAATGATTCCAAATTGTTTTGGTCCACTTTAAAGAAGATCAGATGTAAACAAAGAATTACATGTGGAAATATTACTAAGGAGGCGTGGACAAATCATTTTCTACATGTCTTTGAAAGTTCTATGCAGCCCCATCCCTCAAGTAACTATGACACAAATTATACTGATGCATGTCCTAAACTAGATGGTCTAAATGCAGCCATAACACGTGCAGAAATAATTGATTCCATCAATCATTTAAAAAGGAAAAAGGCAGGAGGGCCAGATAGACTCATCCCCGAAATATTCATACATTCAGCCCCTTGGATTATCCCTTACTTTGAAGATCTGTTCAACTTTGTTTTTACATCAGGTCATTTTCCAGATTCATGGACAGAGGCCATAATACAACCAATTCACAAACGTGGAAACCCAGATGATCCCAACAATTACAGGGGGATTTATCTCCTTAATGTATCCAGTAAACTTTATAGTTACATTCTCAATAAACGCTTAGTAAAATGGATAGAAGACAAAGGAATCATTGGGGAGGAGCAAGCAGGATTTAGAAAAGACCACTCAACTATCGATCATGTATGTACTTTATTTGCAGTCATTCAAAAGCACCTGTTAAGCAACAACAAACTCTACGTAGCCTTCATCGACTTTCAAAAGGCCTTTGACACTATTTCGCATTATAAACTATGGCCTATTATGTAAACAAAACCGGTATATTGGGTACCATGTTGAGAGCAATTCAAAACATGTACAATGTGGTAAAAGTATGTGTTCGATGTGGTAATGGTGAAGGTCTAACGGATTTCTTTTTTGTCATAAAGGCTTAAAGCAAGGTGAAATCACGAGTCCACTCTTATTTTCATTATTGATAAATGAGTTATCCCTTGACATAATGCAAAATGGAAAGCATGGCATTCAACTACACCCTGATATTCTTGAACTACTGATTATTCTTTTTGCAGACGATATTGCATTACTGTCTTACACAGTTAAAGGCTTGCAACACCAATTAGATTTATTGATAAAAAAGGCAGATGCTCTTGATCTCTCAGTTAATCTTGAAAAATCAAACATAGTTGTTTTTAGAAAAGGTGGATACCTCTCCAGTCAAGAAAAGTGGTTTTACAATAACTCAGAAATTAAAGTGGTAAACTCGTACAAATATTTAGGAGTATGGCTTTCTACTCGTTTAAGGTTTTCGCCCACAATGAAAGAACAAGCTGCAGAAGCTAACCTTGGCATTACACAAATACTTAAAAACACTTTGGAAATTAGGTGATCTGGCTCCCAATCTTTTTCGTAAAATGTTTGATAGCCAAATAAAACCTATTTTATTATATGATTCGGAAATCTGGGGAACCCTTAACATTTTTCAAATTGAAAAAGCTCACACATTTGCTTTAAAAAGGTTACTTAATGTTGCACCTCGAACCCCAAATGACATGGCGTATGGGGAAATGGGTAGAGTTCCTTTAAGTATATACGCTAAAACTAATGCTATCAGACATTGGATCCGTCTTACTAGAATGGAAAACGACAGATCACATAAGAAAGCATATAACATGCTCACACACCTAGATAGAAACAATAAGAAGCGCTGGGTGACAGACATCCGCAAATTACTTACAATGTATGGATTTGGTTATGTGTGGCTTAACGAAGGTGTTCAGAATGTAACAGTTTTTTTAAGGCAATTTAAGCAACGACTGACTGACTGCTGGAAACAGGAATGGTCAACTAGAATTCTTGAACATGAACGATATGCCATGTATAGAACATTTACATTTGACCACTCACTGGTACCATACTTTGAGTGCATTAAGAATAAGGCATTAAGAGATGTGTTTGTTCGGCTAAGACTTGGCATAACTGACATACAAACTCTCAAACTCCGCTTTTCAACACCTTCTAACTCAGATTGACTTTGTCCATTGTGCAAAAAAATATACAGACGACGAATTTCATTTTCTGTTTTATTGTAAAGTAACTGAACAATTAAGGTTTAAGTATTTACTCGCATATTTAATACATACTACTAATAAACCACTTTCTATTCTTAATAACAAGAAATACATGA
>CM065703.1:497442-502442 GCA_017654935.2 Phymorhynchus buccinoides | reverse complement strand
AATGAAAATGGCTATCCCCATATTTGCATTAAACATTACAAGGCATTTTTCTTCTCAGTATTCCTTGTTTGAAATCTCTCTCTCTCTCTCTCTCTCTCTCTCTCTCTCTCTCTCTCTCTCTCTCTCTCTCTCTCTCTCTCTCTCTCTCTCTCTCTCTCTCTCTCTCTCTCTCTCTCTCTCTCTCTCTCTCTCTCTCTCTCTCTCTCAGTATGTCTCATCTTCCCCCCCCTCCCTATAATCCTGTTCCATGCTGTCAGGCTGCATGGTGTGGCTCCTGGCCACCAGTTTCTAATGAGACAGTTTCCGTTGCAACGTCACTCCTGGTCACAATGGCGGCGTCAAACGGGGCATAAACGTCTTCACTTCTTGTTCCCTGGAAAGGCCGCTGCTATATATCTGGTCCAATTCTAGTGAGGAAGGTCGAAGGTTAAAGGTCACCGAACTATGAACTATGACCCAATGACGTTCATCGCAAATAATAGTGTGCTAAGAAATTAAGACATTAATTAAAACAAGGCATTAAGGATTGCAAGCACAATTTGAACCCCAAGAAATATGATTATATTGATAAAGTATACATTTATTTGAATGAAATGTTCTTAAAAGCATTTTTTCTTCGGCTGTAAGCTTAGGAAGAGTTTGTTGCGATATTTTGAGGTTCGTATTATCCATGTATTATCTGTGTATTATATATGTATTATCTTTGTATCATCTATGTATCATCTATGTATTATCCATGTATTATATATGTATTATCCATGTATTATCTATGTATTATATATGTATTATCCATGCATTACCTATGTATTATCCATGTATTATCTGTGTATTATATGTGCATGATCCATGTATCATCTATGTATTATCTATGTATTATCCATGCATTATCTATGTATTATCCATGTATTATCTATGTATTATCTATTATTATCTATGTATTATCTATGTATTATCCATGCATTACCTATGTATTATCCATGTATTATCTGTGTATTATATGTGTATGATCCATGTATCATCCATGTATTATCTGTGTATCATCCATGCATTATCTATGTATTATCTTTGTATCATCTATGTAGCAGGAGAGAAACAGTCCAGGCTTCACTAGGCAGGCAGGTTGCCAGTCATATCATGACTTTTGTTTTCCAATCAAGCGGAACTGAAATGCACGAATCACATCAATACGTATGGCTGGGAAATGTGTGTACATTTATTTGTAAATCCATCCATCCAAATAACAATGCAGCGTTTGAACAACTGTTTGAAAACAACGATTACAGTGTTTTAGCCACTTGCACTATCTTCAGTACTATTGCTCCGCCGGCTAATCACTCCCCAATATGGGATTACGTTTCATAGTTGCGCTTAGATTGAACACCTTATTTACATAACAATAGTAACAATTCATAGGTACATTAATATGATGTTGTTGAATAACATCGGGCATTGTTTAAACATGATACGTTCACAATGTGACGTCACGCCTTTTTTCTAAGTGAATTCGATGAAGAGTTGTGCTAGCTGTTCAAGATGAAACGTTCGTTCTGAACAAAAGACTGTCTTTTGGACGATTCCTTTCAATAAAGCCTTCGTCCCCCTTCCTGTTCGTCTGACTGTTCAGTGCAGTCCACAAACTAAGCTGTCTTGGTGTACATATAAATGGTTGATGCACATACAATGCATTTATGAATTGCTCCATTCTTTGAATAATCATCTAAGTTTGGCTCTCCCTCTTTCTTCTTCTTCTTCTTCTTCTTCTTCTTCTTCTTCTTCTTCTTCTTCTTCTTCTTCTTCTTCTTCTTCTTCTTCTTCTTCTTCTTCTTCTTCTTCTTCTTCTTCTTCTTCTTCTTCTTCTCTTCCTCTTGATCTTCTTTCTTTCTTATGCTCTTTCCTTCTCCATCCTCCTCTTCCTCCTCCTCCTCCTCTTCCTCCTCCTCTTCCTCCTCCTCCTCCTCCTCTTCCTCCTCCTCCTCCTCTTCCTCCTCCTTCTTCTTCTTCTGCTCCTCCTCCTCCTATCACAGATTACAGATATAAGCCCTAAATGCAATTACATTCAATATGCAAGGGGACCAGTCAACACAGAGTATCATAGACACCATACATTATTATACACTTTTTGAACAACACAAACTCCCTCTTGTTTCAACTGTGTTTGAAGAAACTATTTTATGACAAACCACAAAAGCTGGGACATCTGTTTTAAAGTTGGAATTGTGTCAACCTTTTTCTGACTGTCTGGGTACTAAAACAACCTCCTCCCTTCCCCCATACCCCCCCCCCCCCCCCCCCCCCCTATTCTCCTTTTCCTTACTGCAAGCCACTTTCAACTTTGATCACTTTTTATTGTAAGTAGCTGCCAGGCCTTTGTGTTCGAGTTGATGCAACTTTTTAGTGTTTGTGTGCGCGAAACTTTTCTTCTTCTTTTCTGTTAAGATGTGGGCTAGGGCCCCAAGGCTTTTAGGTCAATTTGCTGACAATTGTAAGTTTGTGATCGATGCCAGTTTCCTCTTGTGTGTTTCTCCTCCTGTAGCGTTTTCCAGTTGCAGAGTTAGGACTTCGCTAAACCCTCTACCACCTTCATTTGACTCACGCCAACGCACACACAAGACGAAGAGAACTATCACTATAATAGAGTGAGACATTACATTAAGAACAGCGTCCGAGAGACAAAGGTAGAGTACAAGAGAATAGACGCGGGGTTAGGACAGAAACTCCCCCCGAGGGGATACCGGGGGGTCTTTTGCATAAATAGTTTCCACACCTCCTGGAAGTTCTGTGCTTGTAACTTCCTTTAATCCACCACTCTTTTTGACTCTGCCATTTCCATTTGCTTGCGATCATCTACTATCTTTCTGTCATCTACTATCTTTCTGCCTTTCCGGTCCATTCTCCTGTCTATTTTCAAGAAACACTTTCAAGCAGATTTCTTCCAGCCGATGTCGGACATGCTGGGCCTAATCATTTCTTACTTAGGCGCATGACGGCAGCATGACGCATCTGCGCTCGTATTTGACATAAACTGTATGAGCGATCGACGAAGAAGAAGGACAGAAACTAAGGAAGAGGACAACCTACTAACACACGGTTTTAAGGTGAGGATAGCGCAAAGTATGCAGGGGAGGGGGGAGGGGGGGGGGGGGGGGCAAAATAGGTGTGGACAGAGTAAATAAATGATTGCAGAAATGATTGACATCAATCAAACCAAGTGAAGGCCCTTGCAAAGCGAAACCACAAAGTCTTTGACGACGGCATCAGAAACAAACCAAAACAGAACAGCACCAGACAGAGAAACAGACAGACACAGAGAAAGAGACAGACAGACAGAGAGACAGACAAAGAGAAAGACAGACAGATAGACAAAGAGAGAGAAATAAACAGACAAACAGAGAGACAGACAAAGAGAAAGAAACAGACAGACAGACAGACAGACAAAGAGAAAGAAACACAGACAGACAAAAAGAAAGAGACACAGACAGAGAGACAGACAGAGATAAATAAACAGACTGACAGAAATACAGACACACAGATAGTGACAATGAAAGGAAAACATGACAAAGAGAGGAAACAGACAGACAGAGAGACAGACAGAGAAAGAGAAAGAGACACAGACAGAGAGACAGACACACAGATAGTGACAAGGAAAGGAAAACATGACAAAGAGAGGAAACAGACAGACAGAGAGACAGACAGAGAAAGAGAAAGAGACACAGACAGAGAGACAGACACACAGATAGTGACAAGGAAAGGAAAACATGACAAAGAGAGGAAACAGACAGACAGAGAGACAGACAGAGAGAAGAGAAAGAGACACAGACAGAGAGACAGACACACAGATAGTGACAAGGAAAGGAAAACATGACAAAGAGAGGAAACAGACAGACAGAGAGACAGACAGAGAAAGAGAAAGAGACACAGACAGAGAGACAGACACACAGATAGTGACAATGAAAGGAAAACATGACAAAGAGAGGAAACAGACAGACAGAGAGACAGACAGAGAAAGAGAAAGAGACACAGACAGAGAGACAGACACACAGATAGTGACAAGGAAAGGAAAACATGACAAAGAGAGGAAACATTATCGGGGCAAAAAACGGAGTATTTAAAAAAAAAAATCTAACGGGTGGAAATTGAGTAAAGGGGAAACCTAGAAACTGTACAATCATCATATCAGGCCATGTTTGTTGCTTGTTTGGATCAGACCTGGCAGAGCACTAAATGATGGTTGTGGTGGTTGGTTGATGGTTCATCCCACATGTGCTCTTTGTAGCAGAGGGGACGTTAAACCCAACTTCCATCAAAAGGGGAAACATTATTGGGAGAAATGGAGTAAAAAAGGAAACATTAATGGGCGGAAATACAGTAAAAGGGGAAATATTATGGGGCAAAATAGGGTAAAAAGGGGAAATATTATGGGGCAAAATAGGGTAAAAGGGGAAATATTATGGGGCAAAATAGGGTAAAAAGGGGAAATATTAATGGGGCAACATAGGGTAAAAAGGGGAAATATTATGGGGCAAAATAGGGTAAAAAGGGGGAAATATTATGGGGCAAAATAGGGTAAAAAGGGGAAATATTATGGGGCAAAATAGGGTAAAAAGGGGAAATATTATGGGGCAAAATAGGGTAAAAAGGGGAAATATTAATGGGGCAAAATAGGGTAAAAGGGGAAATATTAAAATGGTAAAAAAGCATAAATAGGGTAAAAAGGGGAAATATCATGGGGCAAAATAGAGTAAAAGGGGAAATATCATGGGGCTAAATAGAGTAAAAGGGGAAATAATGGGGCAAAATAGGTAAAAGGGGAAATATCATGGGGCTAAATAGAGTAAAAGGGGAAATATCATGGGGCTAAATAGAGTAAAAGGGGAAATATCATGGGGCTAAATAGAGTAAAAGGGGAAATATCATGGGGCTAAATAGAGTAAAAGGGGAAATATCATGGGGCTAAATAGAGTAAAAGGGGAAATATCATGGGGAAAAATAGAGTAAAAGGG
>CM065703.1:482442-489942 GCA_017654935.2 Phymorhynchus buccinoides | reverse complement strand
AATCCACAAACCTGACAGCCCAGGCAGACCGATTGTTTCGGCCTGCTCCTGCCCTACTGCCCACATTTCACACTTTCTGGACCAATTGTTTCAGCCCCTTGTCCAGGACCTGCCAACACATGTTAAAGACACAAATCACGCTGCACAGATCCTGAGTGAATACGCTTTCCCCCTAGACAGTGCAAATCGCGTCCTTTTCACAATGGACCAACATACCCCATCAAGATGGACTCTTGGCAGTAAAACACTTCATGACTCATTGCTCCATTGATGTTGATACTGTTAACCGCCGTTTTGTCCAAATTCCGCCGTTTTGTCTATAGACAAAACGGCGGGGTTAGATCCGCCGTTTTGTCCAAATTTTCTATTATGATTTGGACAAAACGGTGGTTCAACAATCCGCCGTTTTGTCTATAGACAAAACGGCGGGTTGGACAAAACGGCGTCCGATTTTGAACCGCCGTTTTGTCCAAATGAAAGTTGGAGTTATAAAAACTCATTCTTGACAAGTTCTCATTTAAAAAAAATCTTTGTTAAATAAAATGAATAACAAGCTGATCACTGACACTGGTCACTTTGGCCTAATTTTACCGTTTGAATGCTAATTAGTGTATTAGGAGATCATATGAACAATTGTTGATGTGGTTGACCAGTGGTCAGCGTTACTGACCAGTGGTCACTTTGGCCTATTTTCACTGTTTGACTGCAAATTAGTGCATTAGGAGTTCAAATGAACAATTGTTGATGTGGTTGACCAGTGGTCAGTGTCACTGACCAGTTGTCACTTTGACCTATTTTCACTATTTGACTGCAAATTAGTGTATTAGGAGTTCAAATGAACAATTTGTGTATGTGGTTGACCAGTGGTCAGTGACACTGACCACTGGTCAACGACATCAAAATTTGTTCATTTGAACTCCTAATACACTAATTTGCAGTCAAACAGTGAAAATAGGCCAAAGTGACCACTGGTCAGTGACACTGACCACTGGTCAACCACATCAACAATTGTTCATATGATCTCCTAATACACTAATTAGCATTCAAACGGTAAAATTAGGCCAAAGTGACCAGTGTCAGTGGTGAGCTTGTATTCATTTTATTTAAGGAAGATTTTTTTTAAAATGAGAACTTGTCAAGAATGAGTTTTTATAACTCCAACTTTCATTTGGACAAAACGGCGGTTCAAAATCGGACGCCGTTTTGTCCAACCCGCCGTTTTGTCTATAGACAAAACGGCGGATTGTTGAACCGCCGTTTTGTCCAAATCATAATAGAAAATTTGGACAAAACGGCGGATCTAACCCCGCCGTTTTGTCTATAGACAAAACGGCGGAATTTGGACAAAACGGCGGTTAACAATACCACTATCGTACTGTGCCTGACAGAGCTTGTCTTGTCCCTGAACTCTTTTGAGTTTGGTGATTCAATCTACCAACAAACCAAGATCTACAACCTGCCAGCTTTGCTGTCTTCGCTTCATGACTAAGTGCTTAGGGCACAAAACGTTGAAGTTTCTCCTTTTCACAGGTAACTTGGTTTTTCCACCTACCATTTGTACGTTACTCCAAAAGGTACTGCAGTCATTTGCAGTCATTTTTCATCTTCTTGTTAACCAAATAACAGTTTTAAAACTGCAGAGAAGTGGATATGTAAATACACGCACTCAGACAGACAGAGAGAGAGAGAGAGAGAGAGAGAGAGAGAGAGAGAGAGAGAGAGAGAGAGAGAGAGAGAGAGAGAGAGAGAGAGAGAGAGAGAGAGAGAGAGAGAGAGAGAGAGAGAGAGAGAGAGAGAGAGAGAGAGAGAGAGAGAGAGAGAGAGAGAGAGAGAGAGAGAGAGAGAGAGAGAGAGAGAGAGAGAGAGAGAGAGAGAGAGAGAGAGAGAGAGAGAGAGAGAGAGAGAGAGAGAGAGAGAGAGAGAGAGAGAGAGAGAGAGAGAGAGAGAGAGAGAGAGAGAGAGAGAGAGAGAGAGAGAGAGAGAGAGAGAGAGAGAGAGAGAGAGAGAGAGAGAGAGAGAGAGAGAGAGAGAGAGAGAGAGAGAGAGAGAGAGAGAGAGAGAGAGAGAGAGAGAGAGAGAGAGAGAGAGAGAGAAGAGAGAGAGAGAGAGAGAGAGAGAGAGAGAGAGAGAGAGAGAGAGAGAGAGAGAGAAGAGAGAGAGAGAGAGAGAGAGAGAGAGAGAGAGAGAGAGAGAGAGAGAGAGAGAGAGAGAGAGAGAGAGAGAGAGAGAGAGAGAGAGAGAGAAAGAGAGAGAGAGAAAAACAAAGAGAAAGAACACATAAAACGTAGGTATAAGTAAGATGAACATGTTATGAATTATAATGCGTTAATACATACAAATATAAATAATTAAATACAGGAAGTTCATAGACAAGATAAGACAGTAAAATATGTAGATTTATGCAAAATACTAATACAAACAGTGCATTAAAAATGTTCCCATACACATGGCATAAAATGCATTTCCCCCCAAAAAAATGAAAATCAATATTAAAACTGCCAATAATCAATAATGACCACATGTACAGGTTATCTAGGTACAGTGGAATCCGCTTAATCGGCCACTTTTGGGACCAGGAAAAATATGACCGATAAATCGAATCGGCTGATTAAACAAACATGGAGATACTGTATGACGCAATTATGCAAGTCAAAAGCAATGACGTCAAAATTAAATGTTGCAGTTCAAATTCAAATTCTTTCCCTTTTTGCGATGTGTGTGTGTTTATTAATCCTACAACTTGACAGAAGCACGAGTAAAAGACAATGATTTTGTTTTCTTGAGTGCTTTTGACGCCATGCAGGGTCTTTCAATTGACAACAGCTCACCTTCCAACTTCACACTCAACCATGTAAACGTCAAAAGCGTGTTGTTAGTTTGTCTGCCTCTGTTGTTCTCCCTCTCAAAAAGGGGTAAAGAGGAAAAAATAGAGAGAAAAAGAGGCCAATAAAGCGAAATTGAAGATTTCAGCTTTGGCCGTAAAAACGAACAAAATAACACATGCTTAAGAAGAAAAAATTCCGTTCCAGTGGAAATTGGCCGATTAAGCGGCTTTGGCCGATTAAGCCGATTTGGCCGATTATCCGATGGCCAATTAAACGGATTCCACTGTATGTGTTTCATGCCATGAACAGGAGAAAGTCAGTCAAGTGCTGTATGTGATGTGTTTCTTGTTTGTAAGGTTTTCATTATGTGCGTTTTCCGCTAAAGTGGATTAATTTACAAAGAGTTTCAACTTGACTCTATCAGAATCTAGAGATATTTTGTTAGTTCTTATATATTGATTATAAAATGTTAAAAGACATATTGGGAGGAAAACTGACAAGTTACTTTGATAATATGATTCCTGTAACCGACCTGCTTCCCCTTCCCCTAACATGTATTGTGGTCCATGGCCAATATGCATTAAGCATTTCAGTGTTCAGTGTTCAGTGTTCTCTCTCTCTCTCTCTCTCTCTCTCTCTCTCTCTCTCTCTCTCTCTCTCTCTCTCTCTCTCTCTCTCTCTCTCTCTCTCTGCGCGCTGCGCGCATGTGTGTGTGTGTGTGCGCGCGCGCGCGCGCGGCGCGCGCGCGCGTGTGTGTGTGTGTGTGTGTGTGTGTGTGTGTGTGTGTGTGTGTGTGTGTGTGTGTGTGTATGTGTGTGTGTCTGTCTGTCTGTCTGTCTGTCTATATCTGCTGTGTGCGTGCACTCTATATGTGCGTTAGTTCATGCATGCATGCGCGCACGCTCGTTTGTGTATGTGTATCTGTCTGTCTCTGTGTGTGTCTGTCCAGTCTGCTATGTGCGTGCGTCTGTATACACGTGCGCACGCGCTCGTGTGTGTGTCTCTGCGCACTCGCATGTGCATGCGTGTGCGTGTGAGTAAAAGCCAAAAACGATGACAAAATTTACGATGGATTTTTGGACGACATGGGGGAGGGAGGGGGGGGGGAGGGGGGGGGGGGGTAAAGGGAGGGAGGGGTGCGCACTATGATTCCAATCGATCACCACGCAAATTACAATCTCCTCGCCCGAAATAAGACCCGACCAGGGTTTTGTTTTCTTGGTTTTTGTTTCTTCTTTTTTTTTTTTTTTTTTTTTTGGGGGGGGGGCTATTTGTTTTATAATGTTATCTTTTCTCCTTCTTCTTCTTTTGTCTTTAGCGTGCAGCGCTTTGTTGTTCGTCTGGACGTGTTTATGGTGTAGCAGTGTGTCCGCGGCGCTGGCTGATGCCCCTCCATCATAGACCAAACCCTGACTAACTAGAACAGCATCAAACCAAACCCTGACTAACTAGAACAGCATCAAACCAAACCCTGACTAACTAGAACAGCATCAAACCAAACACAAGCACGGCATCCTTGTGCTGATAACACACTGGCTTTGGAAGGCGGTATGTTGTGTCATACTGAGCAGCACACATTATTGTGGTTTGTTTCAAACTTGTTTTTAATGAATGAGTGAATCAAACATAAGCAAACATATACATGCAATTTACAATTAGCATACATCCATTCCTTTTTTTTATCTTGATAAAGACAGGCAGATGAGCGATACATAAATTAAGTAGTGAATAAATCATTCAATACAGACACAGAACAAGTATTATAAGACGGGAAGGGGGGGGGGGGGGGGGGGGGGGGGGGTTGACAACCCAACAACAAACAAACAAAAAAGTTTTTTTTTAAACAGAAAAAAAGGAAGAGGCATTTAGGAGCATTATAAAAGACGTGAATATGTTATGTATATGCGAGAGGATCACTTATAAATGGCAAACACTTTTTTTAAAATATAAATGCATAATTAGCGCTCATATATTTACCAAAGCAGAGCAGCACACATTATGTTCTTGTGTTGTTTGTTTTTATATGAACATTTTCGTACACGTTCTTTAGATGCAGTGACCAGAGCGTCTAATTATATGACACGCGCGTACGCGCACGTGCAAATGCGCATGCACCGATACATACACACACATGCTGCTAAGTAAATAATAATAATAACTCTTATATAGCGCCGTTCTCCTGGCGCAGCAGGACTCACAGCGCTTTACAAAAAACATACATACAATAATCATGAAGAAAAACAACATAATTATACAAAAGTGGAAACACAACCATACAACAATCCATGAAAAAACCCAATTAGCCCATTATCGCACTGCACGCACACATAGTCCTACTCAGCAAAAACTCACAGAGGGGAGAAGACACAGGAGATCAACAGAGGTATTTTTTGAAGAGAACAGTTTTCAGGCCAGTTTTGAAAGAAGACAAAGATGGAGAGCTGCGGAGAGAGGAAGGGAGGTTGTTCCAGATGTGTGGTGCTTGGAAACGGAAAGCTCTGTTTCCAGCTGTTTTGTATTTGGTGACAGGTGTACAAAGAAGTTTGAGGCTACTTGATCTGAGGTTGCGTTCTGGTGTGTAGGCAGAGAGAAGAGAGGAAAGGTAGTCTGGAAGAGAGCCTTCGAAGTAGCGATAGGCAAGAGTGGCCACTTTGTACTCTACTCTAGCGTCAACAGGGAGCCAGTGCAGCTGTCTCAGCAGGGGTGTCACTGAATCAGTCTTACGCTTTCTGAGCACAACCCTGGCAGCAGCATTCTGGACTCTCTGAAGACGCTTGACAGTAGAGAGAGGGAGACCTGCAAGGACTGCATTGCAGTAATCAAGCCTGGATAGTATGAGAGAAACAGCAAGTTGTGTAGCAGCTTCAAGTGATAAGTATGAACGAATGGAACAAAGTCGCCGAAGATGATAGAATGTTGAACGACAGACAGATGAAATGTGTTGATCGAATGAGAGAGATTCATCCAGACAGACACCTAGATACTTTACTGACTTTTGAAAAGGTACTGAATCATCTGACAAGGTCAAAGGATCACGCTTTATCACCGAGAGGCGGTTTCGGTTTCCAACAGCTAACAACTCAGTCTTGTCCTCATTCAACTTGAGTCTATTCTTATCCATCCATGATTTGACATCAGACACGCATTGCTCCGTTTGATGGGACACCACAGGAAAATCAGAAACAGGGGCGGGCTTATTGATCTCAGTGTCATCAGCGAACTTATGATAATCAAAATGATTACTTTCAATGACATCTGAAAGAGGTTGGGTGTACAGAGTGAAGAGAATGGGGCCTAACACCGACCCCTGAGGGACACCACAACATAGCTGAGAGGGCTTGGAGGACAGACCATTGACCACAACCGACTGAGAACGTCCAGACAGGTATGAGCTGAACCAGTTTAAAGCAGTAGAACTGATACCAAAGGAGGCGGACAAGCGTTCAAGGAGAATGGCATGATCGATTGTGTCGAAAGCAGACGACAGATCCAGGAAGGCAACAACAGACACAAGGTTCTGATCCATGCTTGAAAGGAGGGAATCTGTGACAGCCAACAGAGCAGTTTCAGTGCTATGACAAGCGCGATAAGCAGATTGTTTTGACTCAAGAAGATCATTTTCCTGAAGATGTTGCAGAAGTTGTGATAGGACAACTTTCTCAAGCAGTTTGGAAAGAAAAGGAAGGTTGGAAACTGGTCTGTAGTTTTGTAGGAGATTGGAATCAAGGGTTGGTTTCTTCAAGAGAGGAGTGACAATGGCTTGTTTCAGATAACTATCAACTGTGCCAGACAGAAGACTGCGGTTAATGATGGAGGTGATGAGGGGGACCAAATCATCCTGACATTGTTTAACTAGTTCCGTTGGCATGGGGTCAAGGGAGGAAGTCTTATTTTGGGACTGCTTTAAGAGTTTTCTTATTTTGTCTTCAGACACAGGTCTGAACTGAGTCAAGCATGACCTCTGAAAAGGAGTGTGGGAATTGTCAATAGGGAAGTGATCAAGACCCTGCCTAAGTTTCTTGATCTTGTCAGCGAAAAATGTACAGAAAGCGTCAGGAATTTCTGGAGGGGGCTATGTCCATAGGAAGCACAAGACTTTTTGATTTCCCCATGAGTTTATCAGACACAGCAAAAAGTTGCTTGCTGGAAGAACTGTTTTTGATTTCAGCACTATAGAACTCGTGTTTGGCTGCATTATGTTTGTCCTTGCGCGCGTCTCTATCATGCACAAAGATCATGCGATCCACCGTTAGTTTGGTGGGGCGCCACTGACGTTCCACTTTACGAAGTCTGCACTTCTCCTTCTGAAGTTCATCAGTCTTCCATGTGATGTTTTAAATGTTTCGTTGTTGATGTTGATATATGTATTGTACATAATATGCTATTCGCCCAGTCCCCATCCTCCTTCCTGTTTTTGGAATGTTTGCGTGTTTCTTTAATTAATTGTTTATTTGTTTATTTTCCTTTTCTTGTTCGCTACTTTGGAATGCTTAGTTCTTTAGTTATCATTTTTTTTAATGGATGGCGTGTTGAAATAAGCATGTCATTTGCCTATGCAATGTTCCCATCTAGAAATAAAATGTTGACTTGACTTCACTTGACTTGACACGCGCGCACGCACACACACGCACAGTATCTTGTTTCAATCACAAAATACTCCTTGTTTCCCTTAGCA
>CM065703.1:472442-479942 GCA_017654935.2 Phymorhynchus buccinoides | reverse complement strand
ACGTACGTACGTATGTGCGTGAGTACATACATACATACATACACACAGACACAAACACACACACACACACACACACACACACACACACACACACACACACACACACACACACGCACACACACACATGCATAAGCACATGCCAGCGCGCGCATGCACACACACACTTTTTGTCTCCCACCTTTCCCATGCCCTTCCTCATCCGCACACGCTTTCATTCTCACAATCCGATCATGGTGGACAGTAGTGTTCAGAGAATAGATGGGTTTTCAAGTTGGTTTTGAAAACTGACAGGGAGTTGGAATGTCTGAGAGACAGAGGGAGTTTGTTCCAAGTAGCTGGGGCCTGAAAAGAAAAGGATATCTCGCCATAAGTTTTCGTTTTAATTGAGGGAGGCTGTAGAAGACGAGAATCAGAAGAAGAACGAAGCTGACGCGATGGAATGTAGGTATGAAGTAGATCAGACAGGTAAGTAGGAGCAGAGCCAGAAATGACAGCAAAGGTACGAGCAGAAAGCTTGTAGTTGATCCTGCTGGCAACCTGTGCATAGAGTGCAGAAGGGGAGAAACATGTTCAAACTTGGAGGACTTAAGGATTAGTCGTGCAGCATTATTTTGGATTCTTTGGAGTTTGTTGATAAGGTACTGTGGAAGGCCAGCAAGAAGAGAGTTGCAATAATCTATTATCGAGAGGACAAATGCACAGAACAAGGTTTTTGTGGCATCAGTGGAGAGATAGTGACGAACAGAACTGATCTTACGAATCTCAAAATAGGCAGATCTGCAGATATTAGACACATGCTGCTGAAGGGAGAGACTTTGATCCAAAGTGACACCAAGACTGCGGACAGAAGAGGAGAAGGAGATAGTGGTGTTGTTGATTGTGACAAAACCTGGAAGGGTAGAAAGATTGAGCATTTTCTTTGGGCATGCTAACATAATTTCAGTTTTGTCTTCATTAAGTTGAAGCTTGTTGTGGGTCATCCAGATTTTAAGGTCAAGTATGCACTCCTGTGTCCGCGATACCAGCCCTTCAGCAAGAGTCGCCGACTGATATACTTCTGTATCGTCCGCAAAACTCTCATGCGACAAGGCATGTTGACTGATAACATCGGACACAGGAGCAGCATAGAGCACAAAAAGAATGGGTCCCAGAACAGAACCCTGTGGGACACCATGCAAAAGGGGGGACGGCTCAGAGTGTCTGCCACTAACACAAACTGTCTGCTTACGATTAGCCAAGTAGCTATCTAACCAGGAAAGAGCAAGATCATGAATGCCAAAAGAATGTTTGAGTCGGCGAATAAGAATGGAATGATCAATAGTGTCGAAAGCGGCACTGAGGTCAAGCAAAGCTAAGAGAGAAACTTTGTTGTCATCAAAACCTAAAAGAAGGTCGTTAACAATTTTAAGAAGGGCTGTCTCTGTGCTATGGCATTTCCGATAAGCGGATTGGTGGGGGTTCAGAAGGTGATTTTGTTCTAGGTGTGCAAGTAGTTGACAAAGTACAACCCTTTCAGTGATTTTTGAAAGAAAGGAGAGATTGGACACCGGTCTGTAGCTTTTCAGATTGTCATGGTCAAGGGAGGGTTTCTTTAACAATGGGCGGACAATAGCAGATTTAAAGACAGAAGGGAAGGAGCCAGACAAGAGAGAATCGTTTACAATATGAGTGACATGGGGCAGCAGTACATCGATACATTCACAAAACAGGGATGATGGGATGGGGTCCAGTTCACATGATTTGGGACTAGCGCCTAAACACAGTTCTTTCACAAACGTTTCCGTGACAGGCTCAAACCTCTGCAAAACTGGGCCGCAGTACATTCTGTCGGTGACTGGTGATGGGGGGACATCAGTAGCATCACGTTTTTCACGGATGGAACTTATTTCCGTTTGGGAAAAGGCAGAACATTTCTGAGGGTGATCTTGCATTTTAAAAACAGAAAGGAGTGGGGAATGACTTACTTTACCCAAAATGCTGCTTGAGACACTGAACAACTGCTTCACTGTGGTGCATGCAAGTATCTCGGTTGAGTAAAAGGCAGTTTTGGCACAGTCGACGATGTAGGTCACGTGGTTCCTGGCAGCCTGGAACACCTGTCGATGGACCGTCAGGCGGGTGGCACGCCACTGCTCCTCAGCTCTCCTCATCTCCTGCTTGGCGTCCTGGAGCTTCTTCCTTTGTTGCATTCACTGACATTTGTTCTCTTTCACTTGACTCTCTCTTTCTTGACACTAGCAATCGCCCTGTGGCAGTTAATTCCCGTGGCAGTTTTAACCCCATGGCAGTATTGAACAATACTGGAGGCAATGCCCGGAGGCAGTGCTAAGCCAGTAAAGTCCCGATTTTTTAATAATACAGATACGTGTAGTGTCATCCCCTTGTAATCTCCACTGCCCCCCCCCCCCCCCCCCACACCATCGGAGTTATTCGTGAAAAAGGTGAAGCGGCGTCTAGCGCGCGCGTTTCTAAACCGATTCGCTTCCGATTTGGCACACGGATAGATCCCGGTCCCGGTCATCTTCCTGCCAAATGCGAAGGCAATCGGCCCAGAAACGCCGGAGATACGGGCGCCGAGAGGCCGGCGGATGCGCGTTTCGCGCATTTGCGAAACCGCGCAAATGACACGGCCGCCTCGGTTGCCGTTGCCATCGCCCCGTTAGGGCTCACAGCAAATTTGAAGCGATTCGGTCGAAAAACGGCGGAGTTATAAGGCCCGTTTTGTGTTTCACAAACACACACACACACACACACACACACACACACACACACACACACACACACACACACACACACACACACACACACACACACACACACACACACACACACACACACACACACACACACACACACACACACACACACACACACACACACACACACACACACACACACACACACACACACACACACACACACACACACACACACACACACACACACACACACACACACACACACACACACACACACACACACACACACACACACACACACACACACACACACACACACACACACACACACACACACACACACACACACACACACACACACACACACACACACACACACACACACACACACACACACACACCACACACACACACACACACACACACACACACACACACACACACACACACACACACACACACACACACACACACACACACACACACACACACACACACACACACACACACACACACACACACACACACACACACACACACACACACACACACACACACACACACACACACACACACACACACACACACACACACACACACACACACACACACACACACACACACACACACACACACACACACACACACACACACACACACACACACACACACACACACACACACACACACACACACACACACACACACACACCACACACACACACACACACACACACACACACACACACACACACACACACACACACACACACACACACACACACACACACACACACACACACACACACACACACACACACACACACACACACACACACACACACACACACACACACACACACACACACACACACACACACACACACACACACACACACACACACACACACACACACACACACACACACACACACACACACACACACACACACACACACACACACACACACACACACACACACACACACACACACACACACACACACACACACACACACACACACACACACACACACACACACACACACACACACACACACACACACACACACACACACACACACACACACACACACACACACACACACACACACACACACACACACACACACACACACGCGCGCGGACGGACAGTTGGCTTTTTACTATATGATGTGTCGTTTTCCCTCTTTCCAGTTCATACCCAGTTTTACTTTCTGATTGAATCAGGTTTTGTTTGGCTATCTTGCACTTGACGTCCCTACCCACCAACTCATGGTCAGCACTCAATTGCGCTTGTCCGCGTGTGTGCATCAATTGCTCCTGGTTCTCAGTTGAGGCATCGTGGACGTTCAACCTCAGAGGAATATAAAACCAACATTAGAAAGGTTCCTTACATGATGTTTTCTGTCTCAAATTAGAAAGGTTCCTTAGATGATGTTTCTGTCTCTCTATAAAACCAACAACAGAAAGGTTCCTTAGATGATGTTTTCTGTCTCTCTATAAAACCAACAACAGAAAGGTTCCTTAGATGATGTTTTCTGTCTCTCTATAAAACCAACTGTCTCTCTATAAAACCAACTGTCTCTCTATAAAACCAACAACAGAAAGGTTCCTTAGATGATGTTTTCTGTCTCTCTATAAAACCAACAACAGAAAGGTTCCTTAGATGATGTTTTCTGTCTCTCTATAAAACCAACAACAGAAAGGTTCCTTAGATGATGTTTTCTGTCTCTCTATAAAACCAACTGTCTCTCTATAAAACCAACTGTCTCTCTATAAAACCAACAACAGAAAGGTTCCTTAGATGATGTTTTCTGTCTCTCTATAAAACCAACTGTCTCTCTATAAAACCAACTGTCTCTCTATAAAACCAACAACAGAAAGGTTCCTTAGATGATGTTTTCTGTCTCTCTATAAAACCAACAACAGAAAGGTTCCTGTCTCTCTATAAAACCAACTGTCTCTCTATAAAACCAACAACAGAAAGGTTCCTTAGATGATGTTTTCTGTCTCTCTATAAAACCAACTGTCTCTCTATAAAACCAACTGTCTCTCTATAAAACCAACAACAGAAAGGTTCCTTAGATGATGTTTTCTGTCTCTCTATAAAACCAACTGTCTCTCTATAAAACTGTCTCTCTATAAAACCAACAACAGAAAGGTTCCTTAGATGATGTTTTCTGTCTCTCTATAAAACCAACATCTCTCTATAAAACCAACTGTCTCTCTATAAAACCAACTGTCTCTCTATAAAACCAACAACAGAAAGGTTCCTTAGATGATGTTTCTGTCTCTCTATAAAACCAACATTAGAAAGGTTCCTTAGATGATGTTTTCTGTCTCTCTATAAAGCCAACATTAGAAAGGCTATTTAGATGAAGTTTTCTGTCTCTCTATAAAGCCAACATTAGAAAGGCTATTTAGATGATGTTTTCTGTCTCTCTATAAAGCCAACATTTGAAAGGCTATTTAGATGATGTTTTCTGTCTCTCTATAAAGCCAACATTTGAAAGGCTATTTAGATGATGTTTTCTGTCTCTCTATAAAGCCAACATTAGAAAGGCTATTTAGATGATGTTTTCTGTCTCTCTATAAAGCCAACATTAGAAAGGCTATTTAGATGATGTTTTCTGTCTCTCTATAAAGCCAACATTTGAAAGGCTATTTAGATGATGTTTTCTGTCTCTCTATAAAGCCAACATTTGAAAGGCTATTTAGATGATGTTTTCTGTCTCTCTATAAAGCCAACATTTGAAAGGTTCCTTACATGATGTTTCTGTCTCTCTATAAAACCAACAACAGAAAGGTTCCTTAGATGATGTTTCTGTCTCTCTATAAAACCAACTGTCTCTCTATAAAACCAACAACAGAAAGGTTCCTTAGATGATGTTTTATGTCTCTCTATAAAACCAACATTTGAAATGTTCCTTACATGATGTTTCTGTCTCTCTATAAAGCCAACTGTCTCTCTATAAAGCCAACATTAGAAAGGTTCCTTAGATGATGTTTTATGTCTCTCTATAAAGCCAACATTAGAAAGGTTCCTTAGATGATGTTTCTGTCTCTCTATAAAGCCAACTGTCTCTCTATAAAGCCAACATTAGAAAGGTTCCTTAGATGATGTTTTCTGTCTCTCTATAAAGCCAACATTAGAAAGGTTCCTTAGATGATGTTTTCTGTCTCTCTATAAAACCAACATTAGAAAGGTTCCTTAGATGATGTTTCTGTCTCTCTATAAAGCCAACATTAGAAAGGTTCCTTAGATGATGTTTCTGTCTCTCTATAAAGCCAACTGTCTCTCTATAAAACCAACAACAGAAAGGTTCCTTAGATGATGTTTTATGTCTCTCTATAAAGCCAACTGTCTCTCTATAAAACCAACATTAGAAAGGTTCCTTAGATGATGTTTCTGTCTCTCTATAAAGCCAACTGTCTCTCTATAAAGCCAACTGTCTCTCTATAAAGCCAACATTAGAAAGGTTCCTTACATGATGTTTCTGTCTCTCTATAAAACCAACTGTCTCTCTATAAAGCCAACATTAGAAAGGTTCCTTACATGATGTTTCTGTCTCTCTATAAAGCCAACATTAGAAAGGTTCCTTACATGATGTTTCTGTCTCTCTATAAAACCAACTGTCTCTCTATAAAACCAACATTAGAAAGGTTCCTTACATGATGTTTCTGTCTCTCTATAAAGCCAACTGTCTCTCTATAAAACCAACATTAGAAAGGCTATTTAGATTATGTTTTCTGTCTCTCTATAAAGCCAACATTAGAAAGGTTCCTTAGATGATGTTTCTGTCTCTCTATAAAGCCAACTGTCTCTCTATAAAACCAACAACAGAAAGGTTCCTTAGATGATGTTTTATGTCTCTCTATAAAACCAACTGTCTCTCTATAAAGCCAACTGTCTCTCTATAAAACCAACATTAGAAAGGTTCCTTACATGATGTTTCTGTCTCTCTATAAAGCCAACATTAGAAAGGCTATTTAGATGATGTTTTCTGTCTCTCTATAAAGCCAACATTAGAAAGGCTATTTAGATGATGTTTTCTGTCTCTCTATAAAGCCAACATTTGAAAGGTTCCTTACATGATGTTTCTGTCTCTCTATAAAGCCAACATTAGAAAGGCTATTTAGATGATGTTTTCTGTCTCTCTATAAAGCGTGATGGCTCTAGCTTATATAGCAACAATCGATTACCACAACGGGCACAATTGAGGATAAGAGTATACTAGGCCCAATTGAGCATAAGGGTATACTAGGCGCAATTGAGGAACACCGCCACCAATGGTCCAGTGTTCGCATTGACAATGGTCACTGAGAAGCAGCATTCTGACATTAATTTTGAACACAGAATGTTCCCTCTTTCCGAATTGTATCTCATGAACCAGTGAACAGAATCGCTTTAAATTATGTGTGGTGGTGCATCACAGCGCAGGGATGGTTCCGTAAAGAACATATAACCATTTGACCTTGACCTTGAGGCTTCACCTTGAAAACCGAAAATTCGTTTTGTTGCCATGTGATTCACATCATTGAACTTACAATGTTCAAACATCATGCAGGTGCGTTAGTTTATGATAAGTCTGATTTATCTGAGTACTGATAATGTCATGGTCAAGGTCAAGGCCATAGTCTTAGAGGTATGACATCGGTGTTTTAGCTATATCTTTCACATTTGTGCAATTACAGAGTTTACATTTGGCAGACTGGTAGACAGCGTCAAGGTCATGTGTGGTGCGGAGTATTGTTTGGATTCATATCCTTGACCTTGACTTTTGAACTAATCTATTGT
>CM065703.1:449942-467442 GCA_017654935.2 Phymorhynchus buccinoides | reverse complement strand
GGGGGGGGGGGGGGGGGGGGGGTATGAAAAGAGAGAGAAAAAGACAACGACAAAGTAAATATCGAAAGGCTTACACAATATATAAAATAAGAATACTCTGAAATTGTTGACTGTATTCAAAACCTTTTGGATGCATAATACTATTGAATCATCTCTCTCTCTCTCTCTCTCTCTCTCTCTCTCTCTCTCTCTCTCTCTTCTCTCTCTCTCTCTCTCTCTCTCTCTCTCTCTCTCTCTCTCTCTCTCTCTCTCTCTCTCTCTCTCTCTCTCTCTCTCTCTCTCTCTCTCTCTCTCTCTCTCTCTCTCTCTCTCTCTCTCTCTCTCTCTCTGTCAGTTATCTCACTTCGCTATACGTTCCCGTCACACATGCTATTTTCAGGGTAGCTCTCAATGGGGGGCTTGTTCCCATTCCACCCATGTCAAACCATGCCATGTCTTATCTGGATGCTCACTTCTATCAAGGCTTTGTTAGTATGTGTCTATGCATAAACATTTGCGAGTCAGTGCGCGCACATACTCGTCTATACGTGCGGACGCATATGCCCACGAACAACACGCACGCGCACATTTATGCGCACACAGAGGGGCGAGAGGGGAAGAGGGAACAAGAGAGAAGGGGAGAGAGGGAGGGAGAAAAAGAATCGACAGAAAAAGCAAGTACTGGGTAAAGGGAACATGCAAAATCAAGAGAGAGAGAGAGAGAGAGAGAGAGAGAGAGAGAGAGAGAGAGAGAGAGAGAGAGAGAGAGAGAGAGAGAGAGAGAGAGAGAGAGAGAGAGAGAGAGAGAGAGAGAGAGAGAGAGGGGGGGCGGCAAAGGCAGAGAGATATTCAGATAAATGCGAGGACACACAAAAAGAAAGAGAGACTGTGATTGTTTTCAACTTCAGAATACTGCATGCTTGGAGAGAGACTCGCCACGCTTATCTGCCTAAAATTGCTTCGTAAAGAAGAGGTCAAACGACATAATTATTTCAACATGCCACAGTATGGTACAGTTTTTACGTTAATATTATTGCCTCAATCAAACAGTAAGTTCTTCAGAAAGGTGTGTGTGTTTGGGGGGGGGGGGGGGGGGGGGGTATGCAAAAGACAGGAGTATAGAGGACTAAGGCAGGAGTATAGAGGACTAAGACAGGAGTATAGAGGACTAAGGCAGGAGTATAGAGGACTAAGGCAGGAGTATAGAGGACTAAGGCAGGAGTATAGAGGACTAAGGCAGGAGTATAGAGGACTAAGGCAGGAGTATAGAGGACTAAGGCAGGAGTATAGAGGACTAAGGCAGGAGTATAGAGGACTAAGGCAGGAGTATAGAGGACTAAGGCAGGAGTATAGAGGACTAAGGCAGGAGTATAGAGGACTAAGACAGGAGTATAGAGGACTAAGACAGGAGTATAGAGGACTAAGACAGGAGTATAGAGGACTAAGACAGGAGTATAGAGGACTAAGACAGGAGTATAGAGGACTAAGACAGGAGTATAGAGGACTAAGACAGGAGTATAGAGGACTAAGACAGGAGTATAGAGGACTAAGACAGGAGTATAGAGGACTAAGGCAGGAGTATAGAGGACTAAGACAGGAGTATAGAGGACTAAGGCAGGAGTATAGAGGACTAAGGCAGGAGTATAGAGGACTAAGGCAGGAGTATAGAGGACTAAGACAGGAGTATAGAGGACTAAGGCAGGAGTATAGAGGACTAAGACAGGAGTATAGAGGACTAAGGCAGGAGTATAGAGGACTAAGGCAGGAGTATAGAGGACTAAGGCAGGAGTATAGAGGACTAAGGCAGGAGTATAGAGGACTAAGGCAGAAGTGTTCTCTCTATTTGGCTGCTACAATTCACAACCCTGCCTTGTCCCAAGCCGATATGTCACTGTGGGATGTCTTGTTCTAGTGGGAGCCTTCTGCTCAGATGGCAGACTGGTTCAACCCAGCCATGCTCTATCTCCTCAAATTGGGTTTTTCAGAAGTAAAACTTCAGGGGAGGGGGGGGGGGGGCTGTTTGGTTATTTTATCCACGCAGAAGCACAACCAATGAGTAGTCCTTACACTCCCGTAATTAGGTCAAACGCCTCTCAGAAGCGATTTTGGCACTACATCAAGTCCATCCGTAAAGACAGCACCGGGGTAGCGCCACTTAAAGAAAACGGGCGCCTTCATCCAGACCCCCAAGCAAAAGCAAATATACTGAAAAGGCAATATCAGTCAGTATTTACACACGAAGACGCCAGCACCATTCCATCCCCAGCTGGTGAACCATACCCATCAACGCCAGAGATCACAGTTAACCAGCAAGGCATTGAAAAGCTGCTTAAAAGCATCAACCCGAGGAAAGCAGCCGGCCCGGACGAAATCCCAGCTAAGATCCTGAATGAGTGCGCTGAAGATCTTGCGCCAATTCTTACTCAGCTCTTTACCAAATCACTAAAGGAAGGGGCAATACCCGACGACTGGAAAGAAGCCAATGTCACGGCTGTATTCAAGAAAGGCGACCGTAACATCGCAGCCAATTATAGACCAGTCTCCTTGACAAGCTTATGTTGTAAACTGTTAGAGCATGTCATCACAAGCAGTATGATGAAACACCTAGATGAACACAAAATACTATCGGACTGCCAGCATTGTTTCAGAGCACGTCGCAGCTGTGAGACCCAACTCCTGACTCTTACCCACGAGCTGGCCGCTGGTCTAGACAAGAGGAAGCAGATAGACCTTGCTATCCTTGACTTTTCCAAGGCATTTGACCGGGTCCCTCAACAAAGACTCCTCCGTAAGCTAGACCACTACGGTGTCAGGGGACAGACCCATACTTGGATAAGAGAATTCCTGAGCAATAGGCAACAGCGGGTAGTGGTGGATGGTGAGAGATCAGAAGCCGGTCCAGTGCTCTTCTTGATATTCATCAATGACCTGCCAGACCAACTCCAAAGCTCAGTCCGCCTGTTTGCAGATGATTGCATCGTTTATAGAGAGATAAAAACCAATGAGGACTGCATCATCCTGCAAGAAGACCTGGAACGACTCGAGAAATGGGAGTAAACCTGGGGAATGTACTTTCACCCAGACAAATGCAATATCATGAAAGTAACAAGATCAAGAGCTCCCAAGTCGTTCACATGCAACTCAAAGGGCACATCCTGGAGTCAACGTCATCAGCAAAGTACCTCGGGGTCCATATTTCATCGGACCTCAGTTGGAAGAACCAAGTTGACTTCG
The DNA here is from genome assembly GCA_017654935.2 of Phymorhynchus buccinoides. Classification (NCBI taxonomy): domain Eukaryota; kingdom Metazoa; phylum Mollusca; class Gastropoda; order Neogastropoda; family Raphitomidae; genus Phymorhynchus; species Phymorhynchus buccinoides. The sequence continues at coordinate 464,229 of CM065703.1, read as the reverse complement.
CATCAAGGAAGGCAAACAGCGTACTAAGCTTCTTGAGGCGAAATATGAAGACCTCCAACAGCGCGTTAAAAACCAATGCCTACAAGACCCTTGTTCGTCCCCACCTAGAGTACTGCTGCTCAGTCTGGAATCCACACCATCAGGACCAGACAAACAAGATCGACATGGTGCAGCGCAGAGCAGCCAGGTACGCAACCAACCGCTACCACAACACCAGCAGCGTGTCATCAATGCTGGATGAACTCGGATGGAAGACACTTGAATCCAGAAGGCAGAAGATCCAGCTCACTATGTTGTATAAGATCACCAACAACCTTGTGGACATCAACTGCGACCAGTATCTGACCTGCATGCCACCTCGTACAAGAACGAACCACAAGAACAAATTCCGACAGTTCCATCAAAACACAAACAGCTTCAAATACAGTTTTCTTCCTAGAACCATCCCCATTTGGAACTCGCTCCCAGCGTCTGCTGCAGAGGCTCCCAGCTTGGCACACTTCAAGCAGGAGCTCAACAACCTCTCATTCTAGATCTATCACTCCCTCCCAGCAAAAAGTGGTTAAGAAGGTTGGGGCTGTGCCGGTCGGGGTTTGTCCCCGGGGGCCGCTACGGTAGCCGGATTGGCCTGACTGGAGCCATGAAACGCTGGGGAGATCCACAACCACGCTGCATAATTATCCAGTTGGATAGCTCAGCGTTACGATTCAGATTCAGATTCAGATACATGAATGCACGTAAACGAAAACGGTTGAAACAGCCTTAATCAATATCCGTGTAAATGAAAATGGATAACTTAAACCGGCCAGGGATCGTGCCGGGAATTTTGAAAACCTGTGCCCTCAGCGACAATGTCCCCCAACAACCAGCCCCAGAGAAACAAAAACCAGTGATCACCACAATAGCAAAGCCTTGTCAAAACAACTGGACTCATGCAGTGATAGGTCAACTTGTGTTCAGTATTGTGGTTTTGCAATCAGTATTATACTGATAATTACCAGTGACCGCGTTCACTGTTAAACAGCGCAGTGTTCATTCCGTGGCACAGTTCAGGACATTTGACGGACACACATGCACACACACACGCGCGCACGCACGCACGTACGCACACACGCGCGCACACACACACACACACACACACACACACACACACACACACACACACACACACACGCGCGCGCGCGCGCGCGCGCACACAGACACACAGACACACAGACACACACACACACACACATATATATTCACACGCACACATATTCACACGCGCACATACATACACACACATACACACACATACTCTCTCTCTCTCTCTCTCTCTCTCTCTCTCTCTCTCTCTCTCTCTCTCTCTCTCTCTCACACACACACACACATACACACACACACACACGCACACACACACACACGCACACGCACGCACACGCACACACGCACACGCACGCACACGCACGCACGCACGCACACACACACACACACACACACACACACACATTTGTACTTTCTAAAAAAAAACAATTGTATTTAAAAGCGTGCGCTAATCTTTATAGGTTAAATTATGTCTGCAACATTGAACACATGGCCAATCAAAGACGGCCTTCGTATTGGCTATCTTAATATTAATAATGCCAGGAATAAGACAGATGACATTGGCACAATACTCGAAAATAACGGTAACAATTTTAACCTATTTTGTTTTTCGGAATCCCGCTTATCGTCACACATAACAGATACAGATATTAGCATGCCAGGGTATCAGATTATACGATTAGATCGGAACAAACCCAAATCCACAGGCCTTCTTTTGTATTTAGCATCTTCATTAAAGTGCAAGAAGCTTGATAACATTATTTCAAATTCTGTTGAATCTTTATGGATCGAAATTACACTAAAACATAGTAAACCACTGATAATAGGGTTCATATTCAGACATCCAGCAGAAACATCAGATTGGTACGATAGCTTTAACTCTTTAATGGATGATATTACAATGCTAGATCGTGAAACAATAATATTGGGAGATTTTAACATCGACTTATTAAAAGCAAACCAACATGGCATAACCTCTATAGTTTACATGGCTTTGAACAATTAATTAACCAACCGACCCGAAACAAGTAAGACTTTAATTGATCATATCTATGCAAACAATAAACAGTCCATCAATGAAGTATGCACTCCTCCCTCTGAATGTAGCGATCACAATGTCATCTGTCTTACCTGGTATAAAACCCATGTAAAAATTCCAAAGGAATAAGACCATATACTATAGAAGCTTTAAGAATTTTAATGAACAAGATTTCCTAGCAGACTTAGCTAATTCTCAATTAAATGTTATATATCAAATTAGAGATCCTAATGAAGCAGCTGATTATTGGCTAAATACTTTTATGGTAGTGTATAATAAACATGCTCCCTTTATAAAGAAAAGAGTTAAACAAGAAACTAAACCACCCTGGATGACCAAAGATATCGATGATGAAAGAAATACACGAACTCACTTAAAGAACTCAGGGACGCAGCAAGAATTTAGACAACAAAGAAATAAGGTAACTAATATGAAACGTAAATCTAAACGCGATTATTTTCGACAAATGTTAATTTCCACGAAAGATTCCCGCCAGATATGGAAAGCCATAAACATGCTAACTAACAAACAAGTATCAAGAAGTCAGCCAATTGTTTCAGATATCTCTGCTGATCAGTTAAATAACCATTTTGCTAGCATAAAATAAAAAGTTATAACATGTGATGGATCAAATGAAAATGATTTATCCTATTTAAAACAGTTCCTCAGTTCAAAAGATATCAATTTTCCTTTCAATCTCCAGCCTATGACAGTATTAAACAAGAGGCAAAGCCTGCAAGGCTCACGTCTGATTTTTATTACTATAGCAGGCATGGGAATTCCCATGACAATTCCCATGCCTGTATAGAGAGAATACTGTTATGTAGACACTTGTGCATCTGAAAACATAATTATTTTTTATTTTACTGTGGAAATTAAAATTATTTCTATGCACCCCTACCCCTTTCTTTAAAATTTAATTATATGTATGTGCATGTAACACAGTGGAGCCCTATTTTTATTTTTGGCAAACAAGTAAAATTGAAAAGCATATTGACCAAGCTTTCAGAAAAAAAAATTGTGACCAACACATTTTCGTTTCGTTAATTCCCCCCCCCCCCCCCCCCCTCTGCCACAAAGCAAAGGTCAAGGTCACAGCCAGCAAGCTCATCCATGTTTATCTTCCCCTGTACAGTCTTTGCTCATGGTGATCAATCGTCTAGGCCTAACAAAGGATTCGTACGTCGAAGGCAGTGAAATCGACGAACCCTGGATTTTCCGTTGTTGTTTTTTGAAGACTGAAATGAATGTGGGCTAAATGTTAAATACGTCGTCTTGATTATGAGGTAAGGCATGATCTCTAGGCCTAGGCCTTGTTGCCGGAAGTGCGGTAGGCTAAGTTATGCGCAGAGATGATGTGCAAATGAACACGAACAACCGTTACTCAAAGGCGCAAATAAAGCTAAACAACCGGGCCGTCAACGCACACACTCGGTACATCCATTTGTTACAGAAAATATAAATTGACGACGTTAAAATGTACCTATTTGTACACACCTGAAGTCTTGTGTTTCTTTTTAAAGAGCGTTTTTGTATATCTAATGGAGAGTCTTCTTTCCAGTATGTATCTCCTACTCGGTACAACACAACAGTTACAGTAATCTCTGCAACAAATGATTTTCTTTCTTTTGTTCCTTACCGATGTATCTGACTGCTTTGATCGACATGACTTGAAGGCTCACGTCAAAATCAAGTATCCTGCTAACTTTAACCCTCTAACATCTTATGTTTTTTTGAGAAAATGACAACGTTAAAGTTTCAGTGGAGAGTGAGAGTCTTCTTTAGTTTGAAGAGTGTGACTGAGTCAAGGTTAAAGGTTGCACAACAGTAATCTCTGCAACAAATGATTATCTTTATTTTGTTCTTTATCAATGTATCTGACTGCTTTGATCGTCGTGACTTGAAGGCTCACTTCAAAATCAAGTATCCTGCTAACTTTAACCCTCTAACGCCTTATATGTTTAGAGAAAATGACAACGTTAAGGTTTGAGTTAAGGTTAAAGGTCGGGGCCACGGACGCAACACACACACACACACACACACACACACACACACACACACACACACACACACACACACACACACACACACACACACACACACACACACACACACACACACGCGCAGAGATGATGTGCAAATGAACACGGGTGGGGAGGGCGGGGGGGTGGGAGGGCGGGGGGGGGGGGAGGGTAAAATTGTATGCTTGCGTGCATTTATATCAATTCCAATTCATGGATCAAATGCACGGATTGTGTCAGGATGCTCCAAGTTGTTGTGTCGATACATGCCATGCACATGCTCTTTACGTGTTTCGCTGGTCTAACGAATGCATGTGGCGTCGTGCCGGCGGGCGCGCGCGCGTGTATGTATGTGTGTGTGCGTGCGTGTGTGTGTGCGTGCGTGCGTGAGTGTGTTGTGTGTTTGTGTGTGTGTGTGTGTGTGTGTGTATATATATATATATATGTGTGTGTGTGTGTGTGTGTGTGTGTGTGTGTGTGTGTGGTGTGTGTGTGTGTGTGTGTGTGTGTGTGTGTGTGTGTGTGTGTGTGTGCTTGGGGTTGAATTGATAGATTTTTTTTTATCGGATAAACCGGACTTAATGACTTGAATTCGTGTGTGGCTTGCCCTAGATTTGATAAAATATTTTGTGAGCTTTCTACCTGTTGGATCAGGTGTTTGTATTGTGGATTGTTTTCTCCGCTGCGTGCCTTTTGTGACCAATTGTGATCACATCCCTAATTTTGTCTAAATTTGTTTAAATTTGCTGCTGTAACCTATTCATTCATTCGTCGTTGTTCGTGTTTTCTATAATTCAAATTGCTTCTCCTTGTGTCAAAGTGTACGTGCTGCATACAAGGTGTGGGATTTATTACTACATATTTACACTGGTTTGATATTCTTTTTTGTTGTAATATTGATTGTTATTGTTTTGTCTTTGGTATTCTGACCTTTCATACGCGTTGTTCTAATTGCTACTTCCCTTTCTTACATATTGGTACAATTAAGTGCCATTAGTTTAGTTATAAAATATTTAAATTAGTTTGATTGATCTTTGTTCTTTGGATTAATGCTTTGTTGAATGTATCCACTTTATTAATATGCCTTCTACATTAGATGTTTGGCCCTCTCAAAACGGTTTACGAGTAGGTTATCTTAATATCAATAGTGCTCGCAATAAAACTGATGAAATTACATCAATCTTACATAATAATGGTAATAATTTTCATATTTTTTGCATTGCCGAATCAAGATTAACTGATTTTATTCCAGATTCTGAGGTACTAATGCCAAACTACAATACCATTCGACTTGACCCTCACTCTCCTAAATCAACAGGGCTACTTCTATACTGTGTCAATTCACTGAACTATAAAAGGCTTCCTCATCTAGAAAATCATAATGTGGAATCTGTATGGATTGAAGTGTACTTTAAGCACCATAAACCTCTCATTATTGGATTCATTTATAGAAACCCGTCTGAAACTGCTAATTGGTATGATAATTTTAATTCTATGATGGATACAGTGATTCTTGATACCAAAGAAGTAATTTTATTTGGGGACTTCAACATAGATTTAACATTGTCAGGTACTCATTGGAGTCATTCTTATGCTACATATGGTCTGGAACAAGTAATCGATCGTCCGACACGTATTACAGATAAAACAGCTACGTTAATTGACCACATTTATGTAAATACAAAATCTAATATACTTGAATCATGTTCAGTACAAACTGGTTGTAGCGACCACTGCTCTGTTTGTGTAACATGGAATAAAAAAGGTGTCAAAATTCCAAAGCCAGGGCACAAGGAAATTTTTTACAGATGTTTCACTAACTTCGACGAAACTACTTTTATAAGTGATCTATTAAATTCCGGACTAGATTTTGTTTATCAAATAAGAGACCCTGGTGATGCAGTTGATTACTGGACCCGTACGTTTATTTCTGTATACGATAAACATGCCCCTTTTAAAAAGAAAAGAGTAAAACATTCTATTAAACCACCTTGGATAACAAAATAAATTGATGATGAAAGATATAAAAGAGAAAGTTTACTGTTGTCCAAGGATAAGGAAAAATTGCAGCAACAAACAAACAAAGTAAACTCAATGAAACGCAAAGCAAAAACAAAATATTTTCAAAATTTAATTTGTTCATCACAAAATCAAAAATTGGTCTGGAAAGCCATTAACATGTTAACTAATGCTAACTCCAACAATCACAATCCAATAAACGAAATATCACCTGATGACATTAACCTTCATTTTACTAACGTTGCTAACAACATAATTTTAAATGACAAATCCAACCAAAACGATTTATCAGTTCTGCAAGAATTCTGTCGATCAAAGAACATTACTTCAACCTTCACCATTCCGCCCATTTCAGTCAATGAAGTACTGTTCGAACTCTTACATTTAAAACAGTCAGGGAGTCGCGATTTAGATGGAATGGATGGGAAAATACTGAAAACCGCTTCATTTGCTATAGCAGACACTCTCACTTACATATATAACTTATGCATTGATAAAAAACAGTTTCCTCTAAAATTCAAGCAAGCAAAAGTTATACCATTACATAAAAGCGGTGATCGATCAAATCCAGCTAACTACAGACCTATATCAATATTAAGTATATTGTCTAAACCACTTGAAAAGCACATCCAAAAACATTTGAATTCTCATTTGAATCATTACGATTTAATAAATGAAAATCAGTCTGGTTTTAGACAAAATCACTCCTGCCATACTGCTCTTATACAACTAGTAGATAGATGTCTTTCAAATATCAATAACAACGAATTTACAGGTGCTTTATTCATAGATTTTGCTAAAGCGTTTGATGTTATCAACCATTCACTTTTAATTAAAAAAACTTACTCATTACAACATATCTAGCAGTGCTTTGTGTTTCATTGCGTCGTTTCTTACTGATCGACAACAGCTGGTTGAAATCAATTCTGTAAGGTCAAAGTTACTCCCGATAAAGTTTGGTGTTCCCCAGGGATCAGTCTTGGGGCCACTTCTATTTTCAATCTACATTAACGACTTGCCTTTGTACATTAAATGCTGTTGTGAAATGTTTGCTGATGACACTTCATTGCAATCTAACAGTGCCAGTCCTTTTGAATTAGTAGACAATCTGCAGACCAATGTTAATAAGCTAACTGAGTGGACAGAATTGAACCACATGTCTCTTAATGCACAAAAAACAAAATGTATGTATATAACCACACGTCAAAAGCGAAAGAAGATGAACTCTGTGTTTCCTCCATTGTATGTCAAAGATAAAATAATTGAAGAAGTTTCCTCCCATAAAGTGTTAGGGGTTATCATTGATAAGGACGTATCGTGGAGTGATCACATTAATGACCTCGGTAAGCGTATCTCCAAAAGAATTTACCAGTTATCAAAAATAAAGAATTTCTTAGACCTTCATTCAAGAAAACTCTTTTTTCATGCACACATCTTACCTCTTATAAATTACGCATCCACGTTATGGGATAGTGCTAGTGAAAATAATCTAAAATACATAACTCGCTTACACAAAAGAGCTTTAAAGCTTGTCCTACTTAAGTCTACTAGTTTGACAATAATTGACTATAAACAACTAAACATCCTTCCGTTTAAAGAAAGACTTTTCTTAAACAAATGCCTATGTATGTACAACATCGTAAACGGAACAGCCCCAAATAAAATAATAAGTTCCTTTACATTAAATGAAAATCGACATACTCATAAGCTTTCATTTCCTAAGCCCCATAACGATCTGTTCAAATCCAGCTTGACATACTCTGGGGGAAACACATGGAACAACTTGCCATCATTCTTGAAATCATGTCCATCTAAACCAGCTTTTAAAAAAGCTTTAAAGAAGCACCTGGTTGATAAATTGTAATCTGGCATTATTGAGATGTATATATGCATTGATTGTTCTTATGTCTGGAAATATTCTTTTCTTCCTTCTATCTTCCCTTTCCTTCTGTTTTTTGTTTTGTTTTCCAATTGTGTGTGAAGGGTGTGTGTGTGTGTGTGTGAGTGTGTGTGTGTGTGTGTGTGTGTGTGTGTGTAGTGGGTCTGTGTGTGTGTGTATGTGTGTGTGTGTGTGGTGTGTGTGTGTGTGTTGTGTGTGTGTGTGTGTGTGTGTGTGTGTGTGTGTGTGTGAGTGAGCGTGTGTGTGTGAGTGAGCGTATGTGTGTGTGTGTGTATATCTGCGCACACGCGCGCATGTGTGTATGTGAGTGTTTCCTCCCCCGGCTTTCTCTCCCTCTCTCTTCCTCCCTATTCCCTTCTCTCTCTTCTGTTTGGTTCTTTGTTGTTGTTTTTTTCTTTCATTTATACTGATCATAATGTTTTCTGTTTTGTGTTCCTGTAAATATGTTAAGTTCATTGATTTTTGATTGATGTGTATTTTTTTTTATGAGGGCAGGATGAAAAATAGCTTTGTTAGCTTATTCTATAACCCTCAATAAAGATGATTTTGACCTTGGACTTGACTTGACACCACACACAAACACACACACACACACATACACACAGACATAATATACACACATGTACGATACTATAGACTCACTTTGTTTGAAAAAACGACGTGAGCCAAAAACAATTGAAGTCAGCAGAAATCTTTTATTTTTAAAGCATTCAAAGACACGTGATATAGATGGTTTGGATAATAACATACTACAGATTGCGTGCCCAGCTATATGTGACTCACTAACTTATTTATATAAATTATGTATAGAAAAACAATGTTTTCCGTTAAATTTTAAACAGGCCAAGGTAATCCCTATCCATAAATCAGGAGATAGATCTAACCCTTCTAATTATCGACCTATTTCTATTTTATCAGCTTTATCTAAGTCTCTAGAAAAGCACATCCAAAATTCCTATTCTCTTATTTAGATACAAATACTTTACTTCATGATGATCAGTCTGGATTTAGAAAGAATCATTCATGCCACACTTCATTAAAATTAACTTTGGGGGGGACACAGGTGTACCCATGTGTTATGCCTACAAAAAAAATTACTCCTATAATTTTCCTTGACTTTGAAACCCCTGGGGGCAGGGGGATTGTCCCCACCAAGAATTGCGTAAGCTGGAACAACAAAACAAAAGCCCAGCAAGGGGGGAACACACATGCCAACCTTCCGCTCATTAGTCATCTAAAAAAGCACTTGGCATTGAAAATAAAATGTATGAATTGCATCCAATCCACTAAGTTGGACCATTGAGGGAAAAAAATTAAGTCCTCTATAATTCATGGTTTCTGGAAACGACCTGAAGTGCACGGGGAAAAACATTTGTGGCATGCTTGTTGGGGGACTCAACAACAAGGGACGGCCCCATTCTTTTGGCCATTATGACTAGGGGAGGTGCGGGAACATATTTTTGGGCCCAAACATGGGGAGATTTTTCTAGGTTTTTTCCGCTTTTTTTTGGGACGTCAATAAACCAAAAACGGATGTACGTATCAACCAGACAAAAAAAACAAAAGATGAACTCCCAATTTCCACAACTATTTATTTGCAGCAACAAAATTGAAGGAGTTGATTCACATAAAACATTAGGTGTTGTCATTAACAAAGATCTGTCTTGGACAGACCATATTTAGTCTTTAGGGAAAGGTCTGTCTAGAAAAAAACCTCCAGCTATCTAAGATTAAACATTTCCTTGATAACCATTCTCGTAAACTATTATTTAATGCTCACATACTATCAATGATTGATTATGCTTCAACATTATGGGATAGCTGTATTGATACCAATTTAAAGGTTATCAATCGTATGTACAAAAAAGCAATTAAAATAATTTTATTAAAATCAAGTTCACTTACCTATGAAGACTACAAACAACTAGATATACTAACTTTTCAAGACAGACTTTTCCTCAAAAAGGCAATCTGCATGCATAATATTGTCAACGGAAATGCTCCAAAAAAGATAACAGACAAATTTAAGACAAACACAAGCAGACACACCCATTTGCTATCATTCCCTCGACCAAATAATAATCTATTCAAATCTAGTCTCCTCTATTCGGGTGGAGATTTATGGAACAAACTACCCTCCATTTTAAAAAACATGAAAAACAAGAACTACTTCAAGAAAAAAATGAAAATACATATATATCTTTAACAGAACATAATCTCTAACTTTATTTTCCTCTTATTTGAAATGAGGGTCACGTAGCCTAGAGAAAATGTATTGGTATGTGAATGTGATGTTATAAATATTGACTGCGTTGTTGATGTTGATGTATATATTGTACATAATATGCTATTCGCCCACTCCCCACCCTTCTTCCTGTTTCTGTAACTTGTTTGTTTATTTGCTTGTATTTTTTAATTAATTGTTTACCTGTTATCTTTTTTGTTGTTGTTCGCGACTTTGGAATCTTAGTTCTTTCGTTTTTTGTTTCTTGTTCTGTTTTTTATGGATGGCTTGATGAAAAAAAGCATGTTTATTTGTTTATACAATGTTCCCATCTGGAAATAAAATTTTGACTTGACTGACTTGACACACACACACACACACACCACAATCCACACTCTTTCCCACTTTCACACACTCTACACTCATAATAGAGTGTAGTTTTTTGTTTCTCTTTTGCCACTCAAAATTTTTTATATATCACTCCACATCTTTATGTAAAAAAAAGCAAGCTATTTTCTTATTCAATGTTCTCTCTGGAAATACAAGCATTCGATACATTCCACACACACACACTTTGTTCTCTCTGAAATCACAGTTATCACATTTCAACGATTCACACCACGGTTCACAGCGGTGCATGGCAAACACACTACACACACTACACACTACACAACTCACACAGTGGGACAACACGGCACACACACACAGGTTACATGCTCACACACAGGTGCACACGGTTGCGCACGTACGTCACGGCCACATTATAAGCGACACGAACACACAGCAGTGAATGGGACATTGCGTGTGTTTTTCAGTGAAGGTTTGGTGCTCAAATCAATGTGACAGGGGTGTCACCCATACAACTGTGCCAAATTATTAGCACCCTTGTGGGTCGCATTAGCAGGGGGTTGGGGGTGTGGGTTGTTGGGTGGTGGACAGGGGTCGTGACAGTAACGGGGGGGGTCACCCCCACAACAGCAAAACCTGGGTCGACACACGACTGACAACCAACACGAATTAACAGTTGTACAAAAACAAACAGTGACTCAGAACACCTGTCAATTTTAACATTGATCAATTGGGGCCTGCAAAACAATGGTAATGACTTTGCATGCATGCATCAAATGATCAGACAAACTAAAAGAAAGTCGCGAAAAAACAACATCACATATTAATTTGTAAAGGAACTGAGTTGAAACTTTTAGGCGGGACGGGGTTCACATGAGACGCGTAGAAAACCCTAAATGAGTGGAAGAAACAACATGATACAAGTTGGCGCATAATGGGGAAATTCGTGACACTTGCGCAAATCTTTTGCTTCTTTGTTTCACTATGTTTACATTTAGGGATTGCGCACAGGTTTCCGCTTGGAGGGACATGTGCGTATGTGTGTTTTTACACGGCGCTAAGTCATCACGGTGGATATGCCTTTGCCCAAGGCACATCCCCAGTCTCTTGACAAAGAGAAGTTTAGACCAGGGGCGTTGAGGGAGGGAAAAGTCTCCAGAGGGCAACTAGCAGCACCCCCCACTCTACCACCCCCACCCTACCACCCAGCTAAGGCCCCCACCACACATGACGAACACCCCTCTACGTCCTCACCCCACACCCTACGGCCCCACCCTACCACCCAGCTAAGGGAGAGACCACACATGACGAACACCCCTCTACATCCTCACCCTTGACTGTCCACAACAATACTAGAGAGACGAAGGCCCTCAACAGTTGACGAGATTATCCTCTAGGGTGACTGCAGCAGAGATAGATAGATCGGAAAGAGAGGTCGGGGGAATGTCCTCCATCAAGGGTGATAAATGCACGAATACATTATGTGAGCAGATCGATGATAGAGAGTAGCACAATGCGATTATGAGAAGAGATAGATAGAGTAGATAGAGAGAGATAACGACGACGACACTGACGATTATGAAGAGGAGGAGGAGGGACCGGGAGAGATTATTTTGACATCTGCCTCTGACCACCAGGGGGGAGGGGGAGGGGGTGGGGTGGGTGCTGTAGGTATGCCTTCTGTACTGAGCCTTGGGGATGCGTTAGCCTATTAGCCACTCCAAAGACAGCACATCACCATGCAGAAACAAGAAATGACACTAGTCACCATATGGAAAAAAAAACAATACAGTGGAACCTCTCTTATCAGACCTGAAAAATACATCCAAGATGAGGTCTTATAAGGGAGGGTTCTTATAAGGGAGGTAACTTTTGATACTTACAAAGAAAGGGCAATGTTTCAGAGAAGTAGTTATTATATGGGAGGGATTCTTATAAAGGAGGCTCCACTGTACAAATCGTTCATCGTCCTTATGCCTCACATACGTGGGGAGAAAGAGTACATTATTAAGTGTGTTGCGGCCTGTCCTGTCCTGTTTGTTTCACTGTGTGTTTCGTGAACCCTTAACTGTGTGTGTGTGTGTAGAATGTGTGGTCAGAATAGTACTTAAGATCAAAGAGACCCGAGGGCAGCTTGTAACCATGTCCGACCTTGAAGTTTGACCTTGAAAACAGACATTGGAGTTACAGTCTCCAAAACTGTGGTGTGTGTGTATATGTGGATTATGGTAATTTGGAATAGTGGGTACTACTGACGTGGGTGACCTTGACTTGACCTTGTGTGTGTGTTGTTGCTTTTGTGCAAATGCAGCCTTCAAATTTGTGTAGGTGTAGTAGAGAGGCTCAAGACCAACACGCGATGTGTAAAGTATGTGACAACCTTTATATGTGATCTTTGATCGGTGTTTCTTTGTCTTGAGTGGTCCGATATATCTATATATATGTCACAGTACACACGTGTGCTTGTGTGTGTAGGATGTGGAATCGTACAAGTAGAAATCGGAATTGTAATTCCTACTGGATTTTCTGTGTGTAGAAATCAAAATTCTGATTTCTATTAGTGTGTGTGTGTTGTGTGTGTTGTGTGTGTGTGTGTGTGTGGTACAAATTGGAATTGTGATTGTGTACTGACAGCCAGTATGAAATGGAATTTAGTACAAATTGTGAATAGTGTGTGTGGTGTGTGTGTGTGTGTGTGTTGGTGTTTGTTGGTGTGTGTGTGTGTGTTTTCTGACAGCCAGTGTGGTGTGTGAATTTAGTACAAATTGTGAATTTGTGTTTGTCTGTGTCTTAAACGTGTGTGAAATTATAGACTTGTGTTTTAGGTGTGGCTGTGTTAGAACAGTGTGTGTGCCAGATGGGATACACACATCACAGATCACACACAGCAGAACACAAATGTGTAAGTCACAATTTCTATATTAGTGATTGATAGTACAAACATCACATTGTGTAAATGGTATGCCAATCTCATTTTTATCTCACACTCTGTTAGAAATCTGAATCTGTCTGCCTGTCTGTCTGTCGTTCCTGAGTCTCATTCCACACACCTACGTGCACACATCCCCGTCCACCATCCAGAGAGAGAGCATCCAGAGAACGAAAACGAAAACAAAAGAGAGGGGGGAGGAGAGAGGGAGGGAGAGAGAGAGAGAGGTGGAGGTGAGAGACTATCAAACTGAGAAAAACTTTATTTTACAAGGATAAAGATTATTGAGACAATGCCTATGACGAGACAATCTGTCCCAGATTTTGAGACGTGACTGAGAGAGAGAGAGCGAGAGACGAGAGAGAGAGAGACGAGAGAACTGTATGAGAGTAGAGGAGTGAGATTTTAGAGATTTGTGAGAGTTTTTGAGAGTCTGTCAGATTGTGATGAGTAAAAATCCTAACGAGAGACATTCATTGACGATGAGAGACTCGACAAAAATCTAATTGAGAGAGATTGAGTTTTTACGCTCTCTATGAGAGATTGTTTTGGTGTGTTTTCAATCCATGTAAACAATGTGTGTAATTTGTAGACTACATCCTAACACTTACCCCATGGGTGTGTGTGTGTGGTGTGTGTGTGTAATAGAAACAGTTGTGTTGGTTGTGTGTGTGTGTGAAACCTGTGTGGTGTGGTGTTGTGTGTGGTGTGTGTGTGTGTGTTG
>CM065703.1:445186-449442 GCA_017654935.2 Phymorhynchus buccinoides | reverse complement strand
TGGGTGTGTTAGTGTTAGCTTAGCGTAAGAATGAGTTTAAGTTTAGGTACAAGTTTTCGCAGACACTAGGTCTGTGTTACACTCGTTCTCTCTCTCCCACTCACTCAATCTCTCTCTCTCTCTCTCTCTCTCTCACACACACACACTCTCACACCCTATCTCTCAACCACCATCTCTTTCTCTTTCTCTCACACTAACACACATCTACATTTCCATAAATGCACAATGTGCCAAAGTGTACATATATATAGATGTTTTGAGTTTTCACTCACAATTCAAATATAAAAGGTGTGCGTTATTTAGAAGTTGCCAGTGTTGATATTGAAAAAGTTGGCTTTTACCAACGAAAATTTTATCAGAGAATATATTATTTTAAATGAAACTGTGTTTTTTTTATAATTTTACTCATATATATATATATATATAAACGTACAAGAATTGAAGAAGAAAAAACAACCACACCATTAAACTTTCCTCTTATATATATATAGTTTGCTTGAAAAAAACTTGTTTTGTGTCCAATATTTAAGTTTGTGAGCCTAAGAAAGAAACTGAATAACTTTAATTTTAACTTACAATTTATTCTGTGTTCTGAAAAGAATAAAAGAAAATAATGTGCTGATTTACTTTTTCTCCCAATGGGGGATAGACAATGCCTATGCAAAGACAGCTGTTTCATCTTTGAGAAAGATTCTTCAGTCTGCATATCGGCCTGCAAAGTATGTCCACAGTGAACATTCAAACTGAGCTAGAAGACTTTCTACAAGAGAAAGGTTGTCCTCTTTGCACCAGATTGAAAGTCCACAATAAAAGCAAACCAGCACTTAATTAAAAAGAAATGGTAACAATCTTGTGTAAAATAACAAAAATAATAATGTTCTAAAGTTACAATCCCTCGAAGAGAGTAGAAGAGATGGGATGCCATGTTGGTGGATCCAGTGAAGGATTCAATAAGGGAGGTCATAGAAATCGTAGTAAACACCAACATACTCCCGGTGAGGAGGAATGTAGAGAGGTGTGCCTGGATCAGGTAGACTGATGCGCTTTCCTTCTTCCAAGTATAATATAAACGTACAAGAATTGAAGAAGAAAAAAACAACCACACCATTAAACTTTCCTCTTATATATATATAGTTTGCTTGAAAAAAAACTTGTTTTGTGTCCAATATTTAAGTATATATATATATATATATATATATATATATGTATAATAATAATATATGACACATGTTACAGAACAGGTCTGAAGCTTTGGTTATATTATTGGAACAACGAATCCTATGTAATAATTATAGGGTCACACTGTTGGCTATAAAAGGTTTTACTAAAGATTTAACATCGGCATATAAGAAAATTACCGGTCGTGTGAATAATAAAAATTAAGTTAGGAAAATTATGTATGAAATTTCTAATATGATGGTAGTGAAGCATTTCGACATTTTAATTTTTAATATTTAATATCTGTTTTAATATACACTACTCACACAAAGTTAAGGATCACTATGAGAAAACAGGTGCGCAATAAACTCCGTTCGCTCCTGTTATTCTTTTCTCAGTCAAGCCAAATTGTTATGAATTCTTGTTCAGCTGTAAGTGGGCGATGTTGTGTTAGTGGAAACATTGCACGTGATTCTCTATTACTGAGCTTGGCAGCAAAAGAAAAAGCGGAAACTTGCGAAAAAGGACCTTGTTTTGGATCGTTCTGCATGAACACATTGCACAAGCCAGATGGAAAAACCATTATGCACGTGCAAGCACTGCTGTTTATGTGTGAGATGCTGTCTCTTGCTTGGCTTTATAAGAAGACATACCACCAGTATTAGGCCTGATTTGACAATGCCTCCACGACGAAAATTGAGCGAGTTGGATAGGGGACGAGCTGTTGCATGGTTCCAAGATGGTGTTCCCAAGCGAGAAGTGTCCAGGCGACTTCAGGTGTCCATCTCGGTCATTGTCAGACTGATTCAACGCTTCACAGCCACTGGGAGGGTCCATGAAAGACGCAGATCTGGTCGACCGAAGAAGACAACTCCACGTGAAGATCGTCTCATTGAACGACAAGCCCTGCAGACAAGAACAGCCTCTTCCAGCATCATTCGAAGGCAGCTGAGGGTGGCTACTAACATCAACATCAGCCAGCAGACCATACGGAACCGCCTTCATGGGTTTAACCTCCGTTCTCGTCGCCCAGCTGTACGGCCACGCTTAACTCCAGCCCATAGGGCAGCACGCCGCGCCTTCTGCAGACGTCACGTGAGGTGGACACGTCAGCAATGGTCCCAGGTCCTGTTCAGTGATGAATCACGCTTCACCCTGAACCACAACGACGGCCGACTGAGGGTCTGGAGGCGCCCAGGGGAACGCTTTATTGACGCCACTGTCCAAGAAAAGGTGGCCTTTGGTGGAGGTTCTGTAATGGTCTGGGGGGCCTTCAGCCTTCACCACAGAACACCCTTGTATCATGTACAGGGTAACCTGACTGGCCTCCGATACCGGGATGAGATCCTTCGACCGCTGGCTGTGCCTACACTGCAGCAGATGGGACCGCCGGCTGTCTACCAGGATGACAACGCTCGCCCCCACAGGGCAAGGGTGGTCAACGACTTCCTGCAGCAGTCTGGAGTCAACAGAATGGAGTGGCCAGCATGCAGTCCCGATCTCAACCCGATTGAGAACCTCGGGGATGAGCTGGATCGCAAAGTGAGGAGCAACCACCCCCCTCCCAGGGATGCCCAGCACCTCTACCAGATGCTGCAGGCTGAGTGGCAGGCGCTTCCACAGAGGATCTTCACCACCCTGGTCAACTCCATGAGGACTCGCTGCGTCGAGTGCCAGAACAGCCATGGCGGATACACGCATTACTGAACTTTTGGGAGCATCAGAATGCCCTGTCTTGTGATTTCAATGACTTGGGGAAATCAAATTTCGATACGTACCCACTTTGATCAAATGTACAGACCAAACGATTGCTCGAAATTGAAGGCAATTGTGTATCGTTATCACTAAAGCATTGAATTAAATGTTGGCCAAAATTCAACGCATTGGCTTTCTTATTTGGAAAGTTATGAATTAGTTTGCAAGTGATCCTTAACTTTTTGTGGATAGCTTATATATATGTTTTGGTTTTAACATATCGTGCAAATGTTTTCATATGTATGTATGTTGCTATCAAACTCGCAAGTTAAGGGATAGGATCAAAGTGAGTTAATAAGAATTCAAAATAATGTAGAGAGAGGGTGAACTGAGGGGGGAAAAAATAGAAGATAATCGTAGACACGAGGTTGGAGTGAAGACAACAATGAGGAGAGTTCACTGCGTGATTATTGAGATACTGAAACTTAGAACTTAGTGATTTAAGCTCAGTGAATACAAAAATGGCTAGTGTATATAAAAACATTTTTTCACAGATAGAAAATCACTTGTGTGTGTGTACAGTAGTTGGTTACTTGAAAAAGTTTGCTTTTAGACAAACGAAAATTTGTTGTTTTTAATAAAACATTGACTGCCATGAAGTTTTGTGTAATGTTTATTTATTTATTTGCTGTATATATATATATACAAGAATAATTAACAACCTCACACTCGTCTTGGATAGCTCCTTTATTTCAGTTCAAATTTTCGCCTATTGCAATAGGCTTCTTCAGGCTCACTACAGCTGCATTAAGATCAGGCCGGCCAAAGAGTCCGGCCAAAGTATATATATATTTGCCTTAGCCAGACTGCTATCAAGCACAGGCCCTTGGCCTATAGTCCCCGAGAAAGCCCGCCAGGGCGAAACGTTGGACAAAATAAAGTGGAGAAATCCTCGAGTTTGTTTGCTGTTTATTTTCCGTCTATATTTATATATATGTGTGTGTGTGTGTGTGTGTGTGTGTGTGTGTGTGTGTGTGTGTGTGTGTGTGTGTGTGTGTGTGTGTGTGTGTGTGTCTGTGTGTGTCTGTGTGTGTCTGTGTGTGTATGTATGTGTGTGTGCTGATAATTTGTAATTATTCATGTGTTGTGTCTTCATATATGGATAACTGTTATTTTGTATTTTTTTCATTTTTTCTTGACATTTGTTAACTGTTGGCAAGATGAAAAGTAGCGTGTTTGATATGCTTATTCTTTTCCAACAATAAAAAAGATTCGTTCGTTCGTTCGTTCGTTCTATCTCTCTCTTGGCGAATCGACAGGGCACACCTTGAAAGTTCTGCTGTGTAATTTACGAATTTTCATCGTCAACATGACCGTTTCTGGCTTTCCAGAAATTCTCGGTA
>CM065703.1:435186-437686 GCA_017654935.2 Phymorhynchus buccinoides | reverse complement strand
CTCTCTCTCTCTCTCTCTCTCTCTCTCTCTCTCTCTCTCTCTCTCTCTCTCTCTCTCTCTCTCTCTCTCTCTCTCTCTCCCCCAGTCACAGACATGGAAGAACAGTAGGTGTAGTATTCCGCCTGGTGTCTGGCATCCAGCCCCAGTAGTGGTGAACTTCAAGGCAGGTCCTCGCCCTAACCCTGTATAAGAGAAACACTGCACCCTGTTCAGTCTCTCAATAGTATTGATGTTAGTATCATCAGAGAGAGAGAGAGAGAGAGAGAGAGAGAGAGAGAGAGAGAGAGAGAGAGAGAGAGAGAGAGAGAGAGAGAGAGAGAGAGAGAGAGAGAATTATGTAAACTAAGGGAACAAATCTTCATATCCTATTGCTACACGTAGCACATGTGGACACATTTTATTCTCTAGAATGAGTAATGCGGGTCGCCATCAGTTTAAGAGAACCAGTATAAACATGACAACATATGAGCCATAGATACAAAAGAGTAAATATTTTCGAAGCATAGAGAGGGTCAGTATCGTTATTGTAATAAATTCGGGACTTGTCTGGTGTTGCATTGCCTCCGGGCATTGCCTCTGGGATCGCTCCCACCATCTTTATTATCCACCAATGTCCCACATGTCTGTTCCGGACCGGAGGACGCTAAACGGATTTTTCATTCATTCAAGCAGAGAGAGAGAGAGAGAGAGAGAGAGAGAGAGAGAGAGAGAGAGAGAGAGAGAGAGAGAGAGAGAGAGAGAGAGAGAGAGAGAGAGAGGGGACACACCCCCCTCCCCCCCCCCCCCCCTTAATGACTTCAAATATGTCCAACGTTTTGTGAAGCATGATTGGATCTCCATTCTTTTACTTGGATTTGTTTTCATCTATAACTCATGAATAATGTGTTTTCTGGTTTGCACTGTGCTTGTATGGGACCACAGTGGAACGTATGTTTGACTTTTGAATTTCAGACAGACCGACAGACAGACTGACAGACATATAGACAAACAGACAGACAGCCTGCCAGACAGAGAGACAGACCGACAGACCGACAGACAGACAGACAGAGGGACGAACAGATGGACAGAGTCAGAGGGACGGAGAGGTGCGTAACATAAAGGAAGTCACCACCCTGTCATCTATCTCCCTGCCTGTCCCTGCCATCTATCTCCCTGCCTGTCCCTCCCATCTCTCTCCCTGCCTGTCCCTCCCATCTCTCTCCCTGCCTGTCCCTCCCATCTATCTCCCTGCCTGTCCCTGCCATCTATCTCCCTGCCTGTCCCTGCCATCTCTCTCCCTGCCTGTCCCTGCCATCTCTCTCCCTGCCTGTCCCTGCCATCTATATCCCTGCCTGTCCCTCCCATCTCTCTCCCTGCCTGTCCCTGCCATCTCTCTCCCTGCCTGTCCCTGCCATCTATCTCCCTGCCTGTCCCTCCCATCTATCTCCCTGCCTGTCCCTGCCATCTCTCTCCCTGCCTGTCCCTGCCATCCATCTCCCTGCCTGTCCCTCCCATCTATCTCCCTGCCTGTCCCTCCCATCTCTCTCCCTGCCTGTCCCTGCCATCTATCTCCCTGCCTGTCCCTCCCATCTATCTCCCTGCCTGTCCCTGCCATCTCTCTCCCTGCCTGTCCCTGCCATCTCTCTCCCTGCCTGTCCCTCCCATCTATCTCCCTGCCTGTCCCTGCCATCTCTCTCCCTGCCTGTCCCTCCCATCTATCTCCCTGCCTGTCCCTGCCATCTATCTCCCTGCCTGTCCCTCCCATCTCTCTCCCTGCCTGTCCATGCCATCTCTCTCCCTGCCTGTCCATGCCATCTCTCTCCCTGCCTGTCCCTGCCATCTCTCTCCCTGCCTGTCCCTGCCATCTCTCTCCCTGCCTGTCCATGCCATCTCTCTCCCTGCCTGTCCATGCCATCTCTCTCCCTGCCTGTCCATGCCATCTCTCTCCCTGCCTGTCCCTGCCATCTCTCTCCCTGCCTGTCCCTCCCATCTCTCTCCCTGCCTGTCCCTCCCATCTCTCTCCCTGCCTGTCCCTGCCATCTATCTCCCTGCCTGTCCCTCCCATCTCTCTCCCTGCCTGTCCCTACCATCTATCTCCCTGCCTGTCCCTCCCATCTCTCTCGCTGCCTGTCCCTGCCATCTCTCTCCCTGCCTGTCCATACCATCTCACTCCCTGCCTGTCCCTCCCATCTCTCTCCCTGCCTGTCCCTGCCATCTCTCTCCCTGCCTGTCCCTCCCATCTCTCTCCCTGCCTGTCCCTGCCATCTCTCTCCCTGCCTGTCCATACCATCTCTCTCCCTGCCTGTCCATGCCATCTCTCTCCCTGCCTGTCCATACCATCTCTCTCCCTGCCTGTCCCTCCCATCTCTCTCCCTGCCTGTCCCTGCCATCTCTCTCCCTGCCTGTCCATACCATCTCTCTCCCTGCCTGTCCCTGCCATCTCTCTCCCTGCCTGTCCCTGCCATCTCTCTCCCTGCCTGTCCATACCATCTCTCTCCCTGCCTGTCCCTCCCATCTCTCT
>CM065703.1:422686-430186 GCA_017654935.2 Phymorhynchus buccinoides | reverse complement strand
TGGATTGTTGTCACATGGTTATCTCCGTTAGTATGGATTGTCACATGGTTATCTCCGTTAGTATGGATTGTTGTTATATGGTTATCTCCGTTGGTATGGATTGTTATCACATGGTTATCTCCGTTAGTATGGATTGTTGTTATATGGTTATCTCCGTTGGTATGGATTGTTGTCACATGGTTATGTCCGTCAGTATGGATTGTTGGTATATGGTTATCTCCGTTAGTATGGATTGTTGTCACATGGTTATCTCCGTTGGTATGGATTGTTGTTATATGGTTATCTCCGTTGGTATGGATTGTTGTTAGATGGTTATCTCCATTGGTATGGATTGTTATATGGTTATCTCCGTCAGTATGGATTGTTATATGACTATCTCCGTTGGTATGGGTTGCTATATGGTTATCTCCATTGGTATGGATTGTTATAGGGTTATCTCCGTTAGTATGGATTGTCATATGGTTATCTCCGTTGGTATGGGTTGCTATATGGTTATCTCCATTGGTATGGATTGTTATAGGGTTATCTCCGTCAGTATGGATTGTTATATGGTTATCTCCGTTGGTATGGGTTGCTATATGGTTATCTCCATTGGTATGGATTGTTATATGGTTATCTCCGTTAGTATGGATTGTCATATGGTTATCTCCGTCAGTATGGATTGTTGTATGGTTATCGCCGTTAGTATGGATTATCACATGGTTATCTCCGTTAGTATGGATTGTTATATGGTTATCTCCGTCAGTATGGATTGATGTATGGTTATCTCCGTTAATATGGATTGTTGTATGGTTATCTCCGTTGGTATGGATTGTCACATGGTTATCTCCGTTAGTATGGATTGTTATATGGTTATCTCCGTCAGTATGGATTGTTGTATGGTTATCTCCGTTAGTATGGATTGTTATATGGTTATCTCCATTGGTATGGATTGTCATATGGTTATCTCCGTTAGTATGGATTGTCACATGGTTATCTCCGTTGGTATGGATTGCTATATGGTTATCTCCTTCAGTATGGATTGTTGTATGGTTATCTCCGTTAGTATGGATTGTCATATGGTTATCTCCGTTAGTATGGATTGTTGTCATATGGTTATCTCCGTTAGTATGGATTGTCATATGGTTATCTCCGTTGGTATGGATTGCTATATGGCTATCTCCGTTAGTATGGATTGTTGTCATATGGTTATCTCCGTTAGTATGGATTGTTAGATGGTTATCTCCGTCAGTATGGATTGTTATATGGTTATCTCCGTTAGTATGGATTGTCACATGGTTATCTCCGTTAGTATGGATTGTTATATGGTTATCTCCATTAGTATGGATTGTTGTTATATGGTTATCTCCGTTAGTATGGATTGCTACATGGTTATCTCCGTTGGTATGGATTGTTGTTATATGGTTATCTCCATTGGTATGGATTGTCATATGGTTAACTCCGTTAGTATGGATTGATTTATGGCTATCTCCATTGGTATGGATTGTTAGGTGGTTATCTCTGTTAGTATGGATTGCTATATGGTTATCTCCGTTGGTATGGATTGTCATATGGTTATCTCCGTTCAGTATGGATTGTCATATGGTTATCTCCGTTAGTATGGATTGTTATATGGTTATCTCCGTTGGTATGGATTGTTATATGGTTATCTCCGTTGGTATGGATTGTTAGATGGTTATCTTCGTTAGTATGGATTGTTATATGGTTATCTCCGTCAGTATGGATTGTTGTTATATGGTTATCTCCGTCAGTATGGATTGTTGTTATATGGTTATCTCCATTGGTATGGATTGTTATATGGTTATCTCCGTTAGTATGGATTGTTATATGGTTATTAGTATGGATTGTTGTTATATGGTTATCTCCATTGGTATGGATTGTTATATGGTTATCTCCGTCAGTATGGATTGTTGTTATATGGTTATCTCCATTGGTATGGATTGTTATATGGTTATCTCCGTTAGTATGGATTGTTGTTATATGGTTATCTCCATTAGTATGGATTGTTATATGGTTATCTCCGTCAGTATGGATTGTTGTTATATGGTTATCTCCGTTGATATGGATTGTTATATGGTTATCTCCGTCAGTATGGATTGTTGTTATATGGTTATCTCCGTCAGTATGGATTGTTATATGGTTATCTCCATTGGTATGGATTGTTATATGGTTATCGCCGTTAGTGTGGATTGTCATATGGTTATCTCCGTTAGTATGGATTGTTGTTATATGGTTATCTCCATTGGTATGGATTGTTATATGGTTATCTCCGTCAGTATGGATTGTTGTTATATGGTTATCTCCGTCAGTATGGATTGTTGTTATATGGTTATCTCCATTGGTATGGATTGTTATATGGTTATCTCCGTTAGTATGGATTGTTATATGGTTATCTCCGTTAGTATGGATTGTTATATGGTTATCTCCGTTGGTATGGATTGTCATATGGTTATCTCCGTTAGTATGGATTGTTGTTATATGGTTATCTCCATTGGTATGGATTGTCATATGGTTATCTCCGTTAGTATGGATTGTTGTTATATGGTTATCTCCATTGGTATGGATTGTTATATGGTTATCTCCGTTAGTATGGATTGTTATATGGTTATCTCCATTGGTATGGATTGTTATATGGTTATCGCCGTTAGTGTGGATTGTTGTTATATGGTTATCTCCATTGATATGGATTGTTATATGGTTATCGCCGTTAGTGTGGATTGTTGTTATTTGTGTCACGAACCAGAAGGGTGTGCTCAATAAAATAAAAAAGTAAACCCACTCTCCATCTGTCTCCCAAACAACACAAACACAATAATCTGCAGTAGGCGTCAACTTGAAACAATTTATTAAAAATTAAACTAATTATCTTTCATACACGCAACGAATCGCCGCAACCAAAACAATTAATTAAAACGGTGGATGTAAAAGTTATCTCCCTTTACTAATCAATTAAACAAATCCTAGCAACCAGGTGCACCAATAAACATAAACTAAGATAATATCTTAATCCAAATTAATATTTAATATAATTAAATTAAACAAAGCCAGTAACCCAACTTTACACTTCCTTCTTATATTGACTTCCCTCCCTTGCTTCCTTACACAAAACACAACAGATGGCACAAGGATAGTTTGAACACAATCACTT
This sequence comes from Phymorhynchus buccinoides, assembly GCA_017654935.2. Classification (NCBI taxonomy): domain Eukaryota; kingdom Metazoa; phylum Mollusca; class Gastropoda; order Neogastropoda; family Raphitomidae; genus Phymorhynchus; species Phymorhynchus buccinoides. Next base: position 427,038 of record CM065703.1, on the reverse strand, counting down.
ACAATGATGTTAAATAAACACCAAACTTCTGCAGTGATCTGCTCACCTAACTAAACTCCTGCCAACTGCTATAATATATCCAACTATGATTAGATGAAACAGATAGTGAGGTAATAGTCCAAGATCAAATCACCTGCAACTATGTTAAATGAAGTATCCAACCGTTGCAGTGATTTGCTCTTTCCAACTAAAACACTCGCCAACCGTAACAACAAACTTTAATTTAAATCATCAACTTCACCAAAAGTAAATGTAATCCCAAGTAATAATATTAATATCCACTCCCCATCAATTAATTATTCATTCCAATAAGTGAGTGAACAAGAAATGAGAACAACCCAGTTGTCCTAAATAGCCAAACACTCACTTACCCAAAAGAATGATTGTCCTGAACTAAGAGAGCAATCAATTACTCTTAGAAACTAACTAGTCATCTACCAAAGATGAAAGTCCAACAAGTGGGAAAATACCACAAGGGTTTCGCACAACCGTGTGCACCAAACAATCCCTATTAATTAATCAGCCATTCACCAAAGATGAATGTTCAACACGTGGGAAATACCACAAGGGTTTCGCCCAACCGTGTACACCAATCAATCCATATTAATTAATCAGCCATTCACCAGAAATGAATGTTCAACACGTGGGAAATACCACAAGGGTTTCGCCCAACCGTGTACACCAATCAATCCATATTAATTAATCAGCCATTCACCAGAAATGAATGTTCAACACGTGGGAAATACCACAAGGGTTTCGCCCAACCGTGTACACCAATCAATCCATATTAATTAATCAGCCATTCACCAGAAATGAATGTTCAACACGTGGGAAATACCACAAGGGTTTCGCCCAACAGTGTACACCAATCAATCCCTATTAATTAATCAGCCATTCACCAAAGATGAAAGTCCAACAAGTGGGAAAATACCACAAGGGTTTCACCCAACAGTGTACACCAAACAATCTCACAACTGAAAATGGTTTGCCTTGCTTCCCACCTTCGAGGTAATTCACGCCACCACAAATCAGTAATAAATGATGTCTGGTTATAAAAACACACTCCTCTGGTTACAGTTCTCCCCCACACAGTGAATGAATTATATTAAATGAAGGTCAGTCTTTTATAATTCATTCTTCTGGTTAAATTCTCCTTCTACAGTGAATTAATTATATTCAATGAAAGTCAGTTTATTAATTCACACCTCCGGTTATAATTCTCCTCCACAGTGGACGGTTATATCACCTTCCCACTGTCAAAGGGAAATAACCCACTAAACAGATCTCTGTCCTACTCTTGTCGCTGCGGCGACCACAGTCTATTTTCACGACGTCAGCCGCACGCGATGCACCACATTTAATAAAAAATAAACTAAAAGGGTCTTTAGTCCTGGAGGTCCAGGTTGCTTCCCTTTGTGGCGTAGCTTCACCCCCTTCCGCGTTCTCAGGTTCCGGTTAGCTCGGCCTCTGGAACCACAGTGCTGTTCCCATCGCGAGGGCCGTTCAGAACGTAGAACACTGCAACGGGCAGAAGTCCCGTTCACAGCAGAAACTGGACGACCCCCCCTTGGTCTGGTCAACAGCCGACAAGTCCCTCAGCTCGTTAGTGAAGACAATTCTCTACCCCTTCGAAATCGAATGTCGGAGTAGAGACAGCATACCGTTAGCAAGGCGAAAGCCTCTAGCGAAAACCGGTTAGAAAATTATCTTGCACAGAGAGTCCAATATTCGAGATACACTCTGCGTTTGACAATGAATCGTGAGAAAAGATAATTCTCTGCACGCACATTGCGTTTTTGTTGTTTTAGCCAAAACCAATGAAAACGCTGGGCCAATGAAAATACATCTAGTTGTTTCGATGACCAAAAACCACAATTACACAAAACCCTAAGAAACAAACCAGGCATGACTAAATTGCAGCAAAAATGCTGATACAAACTACATTAATCGCAAAGTGACCTGTGACAATATGGTTATCTCCGTCAGTATGGATTGTTGTTATATGGTTATCTCCATTGGTATGGATTGTTATATGGTTATCGCCGTTAGAATTGATTGTTGTTATATGGTTATCTCCGTCAGTATGGATTGTTGTTATATGGTTATCTCCGTCAGTATGGATGGTTAGATGGTTATCTCCTTGGTATGGATTATTGCTATATGGTTATCTCCGTTAGTATGGATTGTTGTTATATGGTTATGTCCGTTAGTATGGATTGTTGTTATATGGTTATCACCGTTAGTATGGATTGTTGTTATATGGTTATCTCTGTTACACCCGTGCGTGAGGGGAAATAATCAACATTAACAATCAAAGTGTATGACTATGCAAGCGCATGAGAATGTTCGTGTTTCTCTCTCTCTCCAAATTATCCACACCTCACGACACAGACAAACAATCAACAACAGTCCACAAAAGCAGGTAGAATTCAATCCTGGTCAACTATTAAATCAAAAGAAAGTTTCACATTCAATTATCATTCATCATCAGTTCACTCTCCACACTAAATATAAAATTCCTTCGGGTGTCTCGCCTTTTCTTAATATACCTAGAAAAGGGAAACTATTTCAATAACACATTTTCTTAATTAATCCTCAAATTGTCTCCCATTTGAGTTTTCCAAAACCATCTCCATTTACAAGTACACAAGTAGTAGGTTCCTTCGTAGTTATCCAAAACTAACTCATTTCATCTACTACTCAATCCCACAAACCAAACTGGCAGTAAATAGCGCAGGTGCTCCCAGTGCACTCCTGCCGTTTTCTCTTCAACCAGGCCCGCCGGTGCAGAACGAAGTCGCGTCTGCCCGCGTGCATCCTGGTGTTGCCGACTCTGTCACTTTGCTCCAGACCGCCGCACGGAAAGGATAGTCAGCGCGTCAAAGGAGATGGGGCCCATGCCACACCACTCTCCTAGCCAGCCACAGAAGCTGAAATGATCGATACCAACCATATACAAGCTATCCAAAATATGTACGTGTTAACAGCCCACGAGACTTACCAACCAAATAGTCTCCTGTTAACAAAGAACAAACCACCATCAAAATGGAACAAACTGATTATTACCAAACAACAACGCACTCAACACAACACCTTGGAACCTGCAAACTATCATTGACTTCTTCCAACATTCACATAGAGTAATACCTTTGACACACCACCCTGACGTCTATCACAACCAAGTAACGAACTCACCAAACGAAGCCAAAAATTAGAATTCCATACAAGGAATGCAACAACTGTATTCATAGAAATAACAAGAGAGTAAACCCATAGGTACGAACCTGCATCAACAGCAGCTTACAAAAACATAAGTGAGTTGCCCCCGGTCCACATCCCAAAGCTAACAGCTGAGGACCAAAACAACCCGATGTGTCCCATTCAAGACAAACATGGCAACTGAACTCAACTGAACGAAATAGGTCAATACACATCTGTGCGTCACGTGATACGCATACTGCGCTGAGGTTCCAAACCAGAAATATGGCATCCCAAAAAACGCCCAAAACACTGCGTAACAATCTCCGTCAGTATGGATTGTTGTTATATGGTTAACTCCGTCAGTATGGATGGTTAGATGGTTATCTCCTTGGTATGGATTGTTGCTATATGGTTATCTCTGTTAGTATGGATTGTTGTTATATGGTTATCTCCGTTAGTATGGATTGTTGTTATATGGTTATCTCCGTTAGTATGGGTTGTTGTTATATGGTTATCTCCGTTAGTATGGATTGTTGTTATATGGTTATCTCCGTCAGTATGGATTGTTGTTATATGGTTATCTCCATTGGTATGGATTGTTGTTATATGGTTATCTCCGTTAGTATGGATTGTTGTTATATGGTTATCTCCGTCAGTATGGATTGTTGTTATATGGTTATCTCCGTTAGTATGGATTGTTGTTATATGGTTATCTCCGTCAGTATGGATTGTTGTTATATTGTTATCTCCGTCAGTATGCATTGTTATATGGTTATCTCCGTTAGTATGGATTGTTATATGGTTATCGCCGTTAGTATGGATTGTTGTTATATGGTTATCTCCGTTAGTATGGATTGTTATATGGTTATAGCCGTTAGTATGGATTGTTGTCACATGGTTATCTCCGTCAGTATGGATTGTCACATGGCTATCTCCGTTAGTATGGATTGTGACATTGTTATCTCCGTTAGTATGGACTGTCACATGGTTATATCCGTTGGTACGGATTGTCACATTGTTATCTCCGTTAGTATGGATTGTCACATGGTTATCTCCGTTGGTATGGATTGTTATATGGTTATCTCCGTTAGTATGGATTATTAGATGGTTATCTCCGTTAGTATGGATTGTCACACCGGTTATCTCCGTTA
>CM065703.1:412686-415186 GCA_017654935.2 Phymorhynchus buccinoides | reverse complement strand
GGCATCTCGGCGCCCGTATCTCCGGCGTTTCTGGGCCGATTGCCTTCAAATTTAGCAGAAAGATGACCGGGGACGGTGACTATCGGTGTACCAAACCGAAAGCGAATCGGTTCAGCAACGCGCGCGCTATACTATGATTTATTTATTGATTTTTAGCATGCACAAATTTGTAAATTAGCATACACACTCGACAAAATCAAACCTAATCCTACCTTATACACTCAAGTTTCAAATATACACTCAACTAACAAAACAAATTTAAAAGTAAGCATGTGCACATGTCAACAGCAAAATAAATCCTACATATCATCTTAATTGTTAACAAATACAAAAAACGACACTAATATTTGTATATATAACATGAGAAAATCAAGCCTAAGCCAACATTACACACTTGTCTGTAAAATGCAAAAAATAGAATAAAACACATACACATTATTAAATCAAACTTAATTGTGTTTAACATAGCCAATTTTAACATGCATACCTTTATACATGTCAGATCAAAACAAGGTAAAGTTAGATGCGCAAAATATTCATGAGTTAAAAAGTAAACACATGTAGGCATCATGATAAATAACAGTGCATACGTTCAATATTTATTTATGTTAGTCCATCGGAGTCAGCAGCAATGACTTAATGCTATTTGTAAAATAAAATAATAAAAATTTAAAAAACAAAAGAAAAAAAAAAAAAAAAAAAATCACTGTTGGGTAAAACATATACAATAAGTCATGTTTTGCTAATGTTATGTACCTGAGAGAGAGAGAGAGAGAGAGAGAGAGAGAGAGAGAGAGAGAGAGAGAGAGAGAGAGAGAGAGAGAGAGAGAGAGAGAGAGAGAGAGAGAGAGAGAGAGAGAGTTTTCATTGTTCATTGTCAGTGGAGTTTGTTCATTAGGTAGTTCTTCATTAGTTTGTTGAAGGATGCTGGGCGTTTGGTCGCTTTTAAGGTGGCTGGCAAATTATTCCAGTAAGATCCACCACTGTATATTAAACTGGTTTTAAATAAGTCTAGTCTTGGGGTTGGAATTAGTAGTTTGTTTGACTGCCTGTAACTGTTTATGGAGAAGCGGTCGATTAAAGATTGAGGAGCATTTCCGGTCATGATTTTGTGCATCATCCTTGCTTTGAAGAGAGAGAGAGAGAGAGAGAGAGAGAGAGAGAGAGAGAGAGAGAGAGAGAGAGAGAGAGAGAGAGAGAGAGAGAGAGAGAGAGAGAGAGAGAGAGAGAGAGAGAGAGAGAGAGAGAGAGAGAGAGAGAATACTGAAGACTGGAGGCTGAGGACTGAAAAGAGAGAGATAGAGATAGATTGGAGATAGAAAACAAAACACGCACTGCCATGTTCGAAGAATCGAAAACGAAGATTCGCTTTTTCCTGTTTATTGTCTTTTTTTTAATAAAGCGAAAAATCCCTAACATTTTGCAGGAGAAACTACACATTTATTTTGGCCAGAAAGGCATCAGGAAAGTGCAAGTGAATTGCTAAAGTCAAAGGACTATCTGAGGATAAAACTCACCAAAGGCCATTGGGTAAGGTCAAAGCTCTTAGTGATATACACGCCGAGCTCTCCGTTTATTGTGAAACACCTTTTGAAAAGCCTGACAAATGTCTTCTATGTGAAGATGATCTTACCGATAGGAGCTGAACTCCTGACAAATGTCTTTTATGTGAAGATGATCTTATAGGAGCTGAACTCCTAACAATTGTCTTCTATGTGAAGATGATCTTACCGATAGGAGCTGAACTCCTGACAAATGTCTTCTATGTGAAGATGGTTTTACTGATAGGAGCTGAACTCCTGACAAATGTTTTCTATGTGAAGATGATCTTACCGATAGGAGCTCAACTCCTGACAAATGTCTTCTATGTGAAGATGGTCTTACAGATACGAGCTAAACTCCTGACAAATGTCTTCTATGTGAAGATGATCTTACCGATAGGAGCTCAACTCCTGACAAATGTCTTCTATGTGAAGATGGTCTTACATATAGGAGCTGAACTCCTGACAAATGACTTCTATGTGAAGATGGTTTTACTGATAGGAGCTGAACTCCTGACAAATGTCTTCTATGTGAAGATGGTCTTACAGATAGGAGCTAAACTCCTGACAAATGTCTTCTATGTGAAGATGGTCTTACCGATAGGAGCTGAACTCCTGACAAATGTCTTCTATGTGAAGATGGTCTTACAGATAGGAGCTGAACTCCTGACAAATGTCTTCTATGTCAAGATGGTCTTACCGATAGGAGCTGAACTCCTGACAAATGTCTTCTATGTGAAGATGGTCTTACAGATAGGAGCTGAACTCCTGACAAATGTCTTCTATGTGAAGATGGTCTTACAGATAGGAGCTAAACTCCTGACAAATGTCTTCTATGTGAAGATGGTCTTACAGATAGGAGCTGAACTCCTGACAAATGTCTTCTATGTGAAGATGGTCTTACAGATAGGAGCTGAACTCCTGACAAATGTCTTCTATGTCAAGATGGTCTTACAGAT
>CM065703.1:380186-397686 GCA_017654935.2 Phymorhynchus buccinoides | reverse complement strand
ATAAAAGTATTTAACCAATAATCAGCTGCTTCATTAGGATCTCTAATTTGATATATAACATTTAATTGAGAATTAACTAAGTCTGCTAGGAAATCTTGTTCATTAAAATTTTTAAAGCTTCTATAGTATATGGTCTTATGTCCTACCTTTGGAATTTTTACATGGGTTTTATACCAGGTAAGACAGATGACATTGTGATCGCTACATTCAGAGAGAGGAGTGCATACTTCAATGATTTATTGTTTGTATAGATATGATCAATTAAAGTCTTACTTGTTTCGGTTATGCGTGTGTGTGCGTGTGCGTGTGCGCGCGCGCGCGCGTGTGTGTGTGTGTGTGTGTGTGTGTGTGTGTGTGTGTGTGTGTGTGTGTGTGTGTGTGTGTGTGTGTGTGTGTGTGTGTGTGTGTGTGTGTGTGTGTGTGTGTGTGTGTGTGTGTGTGTTCACAACATTTAGGCACCTACTTTTCTCAAAGTGACAAAACCTAAGTCTGTGCGGAGCTTACAACTGCTTTCATGACATCCCGTGCGGAGCATGGGTTTTGCTATATTCAGTAATGTGCATATAGCCAGTTCTTCTTCTTCTTCTTCTTCTTCTTCGGACAGGTTCCTACGCTGGGTTTATCTAGTGGGTATATATAAGGAAAAGCAAAGACGAACAATACAATATTTATATTACACAGTACTTGCCACGTGCTGTATTTGGAAACTGATGAGCTACCATGTCCAACAATTCAGTGATTAGAAGAGCATGTCATGTAGGAAGCCAACCTCCATTATAACTCTCGCGTGTGCCTGCACACACACACGCGCGCGCACGAGCACACACACGCACACACACACACTGGACTGGACATGAACCAATTTATTGTCAGATTAACTATAAAAGCTGTACTCTCTCTCTCTCTCTCTCTCTCTCTCTCTCTCTCTCTCTCTCTCTCTCTCTCTCTCTCTCTCTCTCTCTCTCTCTCTCTCTCTCTCTCTCTCTCTCTCTCTCTCTCTCTAACCTCTCTTTCACTCACCGTAATCACCCTATCTTAATCCATAACACATTTGTGCAATTACGTACGATCTCAATCAAACACAATAACCCTCTTATTGGCACTTATCTCAATCAGTTTGTTTAAACAAAATATATTAAAAAACAACAACAACCCTGTTCTACCGCCAACGCTCTACCTCCCCTACTCCCACCTCACCCTACACACACGCGTATGCACAAAATAAAAATCACGCACACACTCACGCACACATACACAAAATACATTATTCACACATTAACAAACTCTCACACTCTATCCTTTCTCCCCCCCCCCCCCCCACCCCCGCCCTCCTCTTCTCTCTCTCAAAAGGATGAAAACATCAATAACAATTTCGATGACATTACGCTCTAAATTAAAAATCAACTACAAACACACACACACACACACACACACGCATACACACACACACACACGCGCGCGCGCACGCACGCGCACGCGCACACGCACTCAAGCACACACGAACACACGCACGCACACGCACACACACACATACACACACACACACACACATATATATATTATAATTGCATAGCCTTCCTCATGAATTTATAAATCTTATGTCATCTTTTTAAGTGGTGGAAAACAACTGGTCACGATGAATAACAAAATGTCAGATTTTCTTCCAATCCACTATGGACTTCCGCAAGGGTGTATTCTAGGCCCACTGTTATTTTATATTTATATAAACGACCTATCCCTCCACTGTAGTGGTATAAATGCTAACAGTTTAGTAAACAAGCTCCAACATGATGTTCAAAATGTTCTCAACTGGACTCAATTAAATCACATGTCACTGAATGCCAATAAAACGGAATGCATGTACGTATCAACTCAACAAAAAAGACAAAAGATGAACTCACAATTTCCACCACTATTTATTTGCAATAACAGAATTGAAGAAGTTGATTCGCACAAAATAGTAGGTGTTGTTATTGATAAAGATCTGTCTTAGACAGACCATAATATAATAAAGTCTTTAGGGAAAGGTCTGTCTCGAAAAAATAATCCAGCTAACTAAAATAAAACATTTTCTTGATATCCATTCTCGTAAACTTTTCTTTAAAGCACGCATTCTCTCAATGATCGATTATGCTTCAACATTATGGGATAATTGCAGTGATACCAATTTAAAGATTATCCATCGTATGTACAAAACAGCAATACAAATAATCTTGTTAAAATCAAGCTCACTTTCCATTGAAGACTACAAACAACTAGATGTACTAAACTTTCAAGACTATTTTTCCTCAAAAAGGCAATCTGTACATGCATAATATTGTCAACGGAAATGCTCCAAAAAAGATAACAGATAAATGCAAGACAAACAGAAGAAGACACACCCATTTGCTATCATTCCCTCGACCAAATAATAATCTATTCAAATCTAGTCTCCTCTATTCGGGTGGAGATTTATGGAACAAATTACCCTCCAATTCAAAAAAACATAGCAAACAAGAACTCTTTCAAGAAAAAAAAAATATATATCTCTTTAACAGAACATATTAATCTCTCTCTCTTTATTTTCCTCTTATTTTGAAATGAGGGTCAAAATAGAAAAAAATGTGTTCATACGTGAATGTGATGTTATAATTAAGAATCGATGTACATATTGTATATATTGTACATACTAGGGCCTATGTCACTCCCCCACTCCCCACCCTCTTCCCTGTTTGTGTAACTTGTTTGTTTCTTTGTTTGTTCCCCGCCCTCTTCCCTGTTTGTGTAACTTGTTTGTTTCTTTGTTTGTTCCCCACCCTCTTCCCTGTTTGTGTAACTTGTTTGTTTCTTTGTTTGTTCCCCGCCCTCTTCCCTGTTTGTGTAACTTGTTTGTTTCTTTGTTTGTTCCCCGCCCTCTTCCCTGTTTGTGTAACTTGTTTGTTTCTTTGTTTGTTCCCCACCCTCTTCCCTGTTTGTGTAACTTGTTTGTTTCTTTGTTTGTTCCCCGCCCTCTTCCCTGTTTGTGTAACTTGTTTGTTTCTTTGTTTGTTTCCCCACCCTCTTCCCTGTTTGTGTAACTTGTTTGTTTCTTTGTTTGTTCCCCACCCTCTTCCCTGTTTGTGTAACTTGTTTGTTTCTTTGTTTGTTCCCCGCCCTCTTCCCTGTTTGTGTAACTTGTTTGTTTCTTTGTTTGTTCCCCTCTGTTCCCCTTTCTGTATTGTTCCCCTCTGTTCCCCTTTCTGTATTGTTCCCCTCTGTTCCCCTTTCTGTATTGTTCCCCTCTGTTCCCCTTTCTGTATTGTTCCCCTCTGTTCCCCTTTCTGTATTGTTCCCCTCTGTTCCCCTTTCTGTATTGTTCCCCTCTGTTCCCCTTTCTGTATTGTTCCCCTCTGTTCCCCTTTCTGTATTGTTCCCCTCTTTTCCCCTTTCTGTATTGTTCCCCTCTGTTCCCCTTTCTGTATTGTTCCCCTCTGTTCCCCTTTCTGTATTGTTCCCCTCTGTTCCCCTTTCTGTATTGTTCCCCTCTTTTCCCCTTTCTGTATTGTTCCCCTCTGTTCCCCTTTCTGTATTGTTCCCCTCTTTTCCCCTTTCTGTATTGTTCCCCTCTTTTCCCCTTTCTGTATTGTTCCCCTCTTTTCCCCTTTCTGTATTGTTCCCCTCTTTTCCCCTTTCTGTATTGTTCCCCTCTGTTCCCCTTTCTGTATTGTTCCCCTCTTTTCCCCTTTCTGTATTGTTCCCCTCTGTTCCCCTTTCTGTATTGTTCCCCTCTTTTCCCCTTTCTGTATTGTTCCCCTCTTTTCCCCTTTCTGTATTGTTCCCTCTTTTCCCCTTTCTGTATTGTTCCCCTCTTTTCCCCTTTCTGTATTGTTCCCCTCTTTTCCCCTTTCTGTATTGTTCCCCTCTGTTCCCCTTTCTGTATTGTTCCCCTCTGTTCCCCTTTCTGTATTGTTCCCCTCTTTTCCCCTTTCTGTATTGTTCCCCTCTGTTCCCCTTTCTGTATTGTTCCCCTCTGTTCCCCTTTCTGTATTGTTCCCCTCTTTTCCCCTTTCTGTATTGTTCCCCTCTGTTCCCCTTTCTGTATTGTTCCCCTCTGTTCCCCTTTCTGTATTGTTCCCCTCTGTTCCCCTTTCTGTATTGTTCCCCTCTGTTCCCCTTTCTGTATTGTTCCCCTCTGTTCCCCTTTCTGTATTGTTCCCCTCTGTTCCCCTTTCTGTATTGTTCCCCTCTTTTCCCCTTTCTGTATTGTTCCCCTCTTTTCCCCTTTCTGTATTGTTCCCCTCTGTTCCCCTTTCTGTATTGTTCCCCTCTGTTCCCCTTTCTGTATTGTTCCCCTCTTTTCCCCTTTCTGTATTGTTCCCCTCTTTTCCCCTTTCTGTATTGTTCCCCTCTTTTCCCCTTTCTGTATTGTTCCCCTCTGTTCCCCTTTCTGTATTGTTCCCCTCTTTTCCCCTTTCTGTATTGTTCCCCTCTGTTCCCCTTTCTGTATTGTTCCCCTCTGTTCCCCTTTCTGTATTGTTCCCCTCTTTTCCCCTTTCTGTATTGTTCCCCTCTTTTCCCCTTTCTGTATTGTTCCCCTCTGTTCCCCTTTCTGTATTGTTCCCCTCTTTTCCCCTTTCTGTATTGTTCCCCTCTTTTCCCCTTTCTGTATTGTTCCCCTCTTTTCCCCTTTCTGTATTGTTCCCCTCTTTTCCCCTTTCTGTATTGTTCCCCTCTTTTCCCCTTTCTGTATTGTTCCCCTCTTTTCCCCTTTCTGTATTGTTTACCACTTTGGAATCTGTAGTTCCTTCGTTTTTTGTGTGTGTGTTTTACGGAGGGCTTAATGAAAAAAAGTATATTATTTGCTTATTCAATGTTCCATCTGGAAATAACATTTTGACTTGACTTGACTTGACACACACACACACACACACACACACACACACACACACACACACACACACACACACACACACACACACACACACACACACACACACACACACACACACACGTATGAAGACTACGCAAATAAATTGAAAAATTCAGGACGAGCCTATTTAAGCTTACTTATAAGGGTCGAACAGTTACAAAGCTTTGCCCTAAAAGAATAATACATGCTCAATCCAAACTGTTTTTAAGGACATATATCATTAAAAGAAGTAAATTAAAACAAATCGTCCGATAGGATGAGATTGTATCAGCCGAACGGCCAGCAAAGCAAGATTCCATCCATTATCTTTATTGGGATTAAAAACACTGGACATTGTTAACGGACGATTTGATGAACAAATCTTATCATGAAGTGGCTGAAAATGATGTTTTGTACTAACAAAATCAAATATAAAATCAAATAGATCAATTGGTTGTCCACATGTACAAATCAGGGTAGGTTTCAGACATCTACACACACACACGCACACACGCATACGCACGCACACAGAGAGACACACGCGCGCGCGCGCGCGCGCGCGCGCGTGTGTGTGTGTGTGTGTGTGTGTGTGTGTGTGTGTGTGTGTGTGTGTGTGTGTGTGCCTGCGTCTGTGTCTGTGTCTGTGTGCGTGTGTGTATGTCTGAGAGTGTTTCAATGCTGATTGTAAAGCGCGTTGTGCTCGGTAGAAAGCGCTGTATAAGTGTCCGTTTATTATTATTATTATTATTATTATTATTATTATTATTATGGACACATCAGCTTCATGTGATATACCACCCTACAAAATGCTAAGCGATGCTGCGCAGCAGTTCATGATATATTCAAAAATCCACGGTCGAACGTCAAGGTCATGAAGGTCACCGAGGTCAATAATACTTAGCATTCCATGATCTTAAGCTAGTCTACACACTTTGCAATTTTGAAAACTACATCTGCCATAATGTAAAAGATAGGACCAAAACAAATAAATGACGATGTCAAAGGTCAAGGTTAAGGTTAATAGGGTAAAAATCACCCATAATATACTGGACATACCTGCTTGATGTGGTATACCACCGTACACAATCTTATGTGATTCTGCGCAGCAGTTCATGTGATGTTGCGACAGACAAAATCCAAGGTCAAAGGTCAAGGTCACCAATGTCACCGAGGTCAACAATACTTAGCATTCCACTTGATCTTAAGCTAGTTTACCTATTTGCCAAATTTGGAAACTGTATCTGCCACAATGTAAAATATATGATCAAAACAAATAATTGACAATGCTCAAGGTCAAATGTCAAGGTTACGTCAGTTGGGTGCAAATCATCCCGCGTACCATATCACCTTAAGCTAATACACCAACGTGTCAAATGTGGAGGCCATAACTGCGAAAATGTGAAATATATGGCCAGGACAAAAAAATACATGTTAAAGGTCAAAGGCCAAGGTCATTGGCTAATTTTAATATGCAATTAATCTTTCCTGAAAGCTTGCATAAATATCTATGTGTATGCAAAGTTTGAACAATATACGCGGTGTAGTTCCCGAGAAGAAAACCAACGTTTAAGTTTGTACACAGACGCACACACACACACACACACACACACACACACACACACACACACACACACACACACACACACACACACACACACACACACACACACACACACCACAGCTGTTCCACCACATACAAAATCAAGCTATTTAGCTAAAAGACTGAATTTAGAAATCTTAGATAAAAACTGCACCAAGCTTTTGCTGGTAAAAATATTTGGGCTGTATGTTCTTCATTGTATTTTTTATTTCTTCCATCGGATTTATGGTAAAAACTTATTTTGTTGAGCAATATCATACAACATATTTAGTAGAAAATGTTCTTGAATAATACACAGACATAAATAAAATTGCCCATGAGTGAACATCTAGCAATATCCACTGAATATAAGTAATTTAGTCACATACTACAACATACTCATGATTGTAATTTATGAAAAGCAACTTATGGTAAACTAAAGTTGGCTTGAAACAACTTCTGAAAATATAGATAAACTAAATGTTCCTCCCGAAACAGCTGTGACACACACACACACACACACACACACACACACACACACACACATACACAGACACACAACCGAACACTGATGCGAACATTGACTCATTTCGTTAACACGAGTGAGCCAAAAATAAAGGGTAAAAGGACCCTATTTTTAAATCTTACTATCCCAAAGGTACAGCAGTCAGCATTTCATCTGTCCTGTATTGTCGTTCAGCATTGAGTGGGGAAATTAGGGCTTAGAACACTGGCGATGGCGGTGGGGTTTGGGTTGGGGGGTCAAACACAATGGTTGAGATTTGCAATAGATCATCAAATTCACGCTGAATCTTTCCACCCAGAATTTCACCCCACTATTCCCCCCTTTCTCCCCCACCCCCTCACTTCCTATCCCCACTGATTCCATTTGCACTGGGTCAGCCAGGCCCACACCAAGGGAGAGAACCTCTGCTGGCCTCACACGGAAGGGGAGAAAGCCAGGCGGCCAGGGAAAGGCAACTCAATTCCGCTTCCTGTGGAGGCAGGCATGCGCAGTGGAGCCATGTTTTAGGCAGCTTCCTGCTGGAGTAATCGAGTGATCGATTGTGGCGTGGAGATCAGCTATCGGACATATTGATTGATCACTTAATATTGATTGATTTATTGATTGATTTATGGGCTGATCTCTGGACATGTTGACTGAACAGTTAATACTCATTGATCTTTGGCCATATTGACTGATCGGTTATGCTGGAAAATGATTCGTCACGTTTTGTTGGGGGTTTGTGTAAGGAGACTCTGGAAAGAGCTGGACAACGGGTCGTTGAAAATAAATTGTCCTTTATCAGGTACCGTACTCACGAACGTGTCTTAAACACTTAACACGCGTATTAAAATGGAAATCCCCTGAAGACGGAATGTGGCTGTGTACGTGGCTGGGCAATAAAAACCGGTAATGTTCTCATCCCTAGCTGATGCATCTGTACCATCATGTTCAAGCGGTAATGTTCTCATCCCTAGCTGATGCATCTGTACCATCATGTTCAACCGGTAATGTTCTCATCCCTAGCTGATGCATCTGTACCATCATGTTCAACCGGTAATGTTCTCATCCCTAGCTGATGCATCTGTACCATCATGTTCAAGCGGTAATGTTCTCATCCCTAGCTGATGCATCTGTACCATAATGTTCAAGCGCGTCTGGTGCTGGGATGATCCCTGGGGTCTTTTAGTCTGATCCCAGGGTACGTCAACAACAACAACAACAGAATGTAAAATAAGGTGTGGTAGGGACAAAACCCTCTTCACTCCATTGCTCTGGCCCTGAACTCCATGACTGGTAACGGATCGGTTACGGTTTAAAGGATCCATTGTGATCAAACACATCCATCGATCAGCTAGTATGGCTGCCTTTATGTTCGCATCTGTATGTGGAATAGTATGCCTTGCCACGTCTGTGTTCTATTCTCGTATCATCTGTATGTGGAATAGTATGCCTTGCCATGTCTGTGTTCTATGCTCGTATCATCTGTATGTGGAATAGTATGCCTTGCCACGTCTGTGTTCTATTCTCGTATCATCTGTATGTGGAATAGTATGCCTTGCCATGTCTGTGTTCTATGCTCGTATCATCTGTATGTGGAATAGTATGCCTTACCACGTCTGTGTTCTATTCTCGTATCATCTGTATGTGGAATAGTATGCCTTGCCACGTCTGTGTTCTATGCTCGTATCATCTGTATGTCGAATAGTATGCCTTGCCACGTCTGTGCTCTATGCTCGTATCATCTGTATGTGGAATAGTATGCCTTGCCACGTCTGTGGTCTATGCTCGTCTCATCTGTATGTGGAATAGTATGCCTTGCCACGTCTGTGTTCTATTCTCGTATCATCTGTATGTGGAATAGTATGCCTTACCACGTCTGTGTTCTATTCTCGTATCATCTGTATGTGGAATAGTATGCCTTGCCACGTCTGTGTTCTATGCTCGTATCATCTGTATGTGGAATAGTATGCCTTGCCACGTCTGTGTTCTATTCTCGTATCATCTGTATGTGGAATAGTATGCCTTGCCACGTCTGTGTTCTATGCTCGTATCATCTGTATGTGGAATAGTATGCCTTGCCACGTCTGTGTTCTATGCTCGTATCATCTGTATGTCGAATAGTATGCCTTGCCACGTCTGTGTTCTATGCTCGTATCATCTGTATGTGGAATAGTATGCCTTGCCACGTCTGTGTTCTATGCTCGTATCATCTGTATGTGGAATAGTATGCCTTGCCACGTCTGTGTTCTATGCTCGTATCATCTGTATGTTGAATAGTATGCCTTGCCACGTCTGTGTTCTATGCTCGTATCATCTGTATGTGGAATAGTATGCCTTGCCACGTCTGTGCTCTATGCTCGTATCATGTGTATCAAAGACTGATTGGAAGACTAGGCGTTGACTAAAATCTTGATCTTTATCTTTGAAAAATAATGTTTAAGTTTTAAATTGCTTTCAACTATGTCTGTCTCTCTATGTCTTTCTGTGTTTCTGTTTCTTCCAAACACTGTCTCTGTCTATGTCTCTCTCTCTCTATCCAGACTTTGTCTATGCCTCTCTCTCTCTCTCTCTCTCTCTCTCTCTCTCTCTCTCTCTCTCTCTCTCTCTCTCTCTCTCTCTCTCTCTCTCTCTCTCTCTCTCTCTCTCTCTCTCTCTCTCTCTCTCTCTCTCTCTCTCTCTCTCTCTCTCTCTCTCTCTCTCTCTCTCTCTCTCTCTCTCTCTCTCTCCCTCTCTCTCTGTCTCTCTCTCTCTGTGTCTCTCTCTGTCTCTGTCTCTCTCTCTCTCTCTCTCTCTCTCTCTCTCTCTCTCTCTCTCTCTCTCTCTCTCTCTCTCTCTCTCTCTCTCTCTCTCTCTCTCTCTCTCTCTCTCTCTCTCTCTCTGTCTCCAGACTCTGTCCGTATCTCTCTATGTCACCCTGTCTCTCTGTCAACCAGACTTTGTCTCTGTCTGTCTCCCTATGTGTATCTGTATTTCTGTCTCTTCCAGGCATTGTCTCTGTCTCTCTCTCCCACTCTCTCTCTCTCTCTCTCTCTCTCTCTCTCTCTCTCTCTCTCTCTCTCTCTCTCTCTCTCTCTCTCTCTCTCTCTCTCTCTCTCTCTCCATCATAACTAAAGGAATCGTTAGTAAAAGTTTCCGTTAGACAGACAAAATAAAATGCGTTAACGTAATGAACAACAGAAACATCGTGTACTTTACCAGATACATTTTCTATATTATAATTTAGAAAGGAAAAGTTCAGTGTCCGTTGGTCTGCCTTATGCTATTTAGTACTACTAGTTGATCGAAGGTTTCTCGCGTTGTCATGTCTTTGTTTACTGCCACTAGTACCGTCAGTCAGGAAGCTACGTAAACCGGTTTGTTGTCGTTGCCCGCTTAGCCCACCCCTTTTTGCACATGCATCACGACTGTTATGTCCCCCCCTCCCCCCACCCTTCACCCCACCCTTCACCCCAGGTGCTTCTCGCATGAAACTAGCACTCCCACATGGAAGAAAGTCCTAAATATGAATGGTTTCTCTCGTTCAAAAGCAACCTTGAAGTTGAAAAATATATAACAGCTGTTACAGATAGATGGCAACGAAGTGCACTTGCAAGATTTCGAACCAGAACATTAGGCCTAAATGGTAACACAAAATGTTTTTTTGCATAATACAAATGTAGAAAATGTTTGTCCTGTTTGTAAATCCAATCTTAAGGAAGATGAGTATCACTTTTTATTTCACTGTGAAGGCTATAAACACATTCGTGATAAATGTATTATTTTTAGTGACCCTGTAACACAAAGGCGTAGCTTGGTGAGTGTTTTAACGCTAGAAGTAAGTAGTGTTTTAACGCTAGAAAACGGGCTATTAATTAATTCGCTAGCAAAATATGTTGCTGAATCATATAAACTCAGATCACATTCACTCTCAGTTTGATACCCTATTACAAATTGGCTTATTTAGTGCCCGCTGGTCATTATGTATAGGACGATAATGACTTTGGTTTGATGAAAATATGCGCGCTGAGCGTATATTTTGTACTAGTATTTTATCTTTTCATACTTTGAGATTGTGTGAGAATTAATGTGATTATTTGTACTTATATTTTTCGTTTGCATTTTCCTTTATTGTTTGTGGCTCAAGCCACAAACCTATAACTCACTTTGTCGGTCGGTCGGTCTGTCGGTCGGTCGGTCTGTCGTTCCAAAATTGTCGCACATTTTGACGAAATTGTCGCACTTCAAATCGAGGCTACACTTCAAAATTAATTGAGGCCGCTCTTTAAAATGATGTATTTAAAAAGAGTAAAAAATAATAAACATACGTAATACAGACACTACAACAGACACGACGAGTATGCGGTGCTTCTTTTGATGAGTATAAGTAGGATACATAGTTTTAAATGTTTTCCAAAAGATATAAAAAGTTACGAAAGGGTGCAGAAATAACATTCTGGTTTACAGATTAAAATTATTGAAAAGCCAGGGGAGATGACTCCTGATTGGAGTGGTAAAAATAGACCGCGCGCCACAAACTATTGCCATTTTGCGCTTGTTTCATTACACCCCTCATGTCATGATGGCTCTGTAGCTATTGACATTAAATCATCAATTTGTCAATTTGTCTGTCTGTCTGTCTCTCTCTCTCTCTCTCTCTCTCTCTCTCTCTCTCTCTCTCTCTCTCTCTCTCTCTCTCTCTCTCTCTCTCTCTCTCTCTCTCTCTCTCTCTCTCTCTCTCTCTCTCTCTCTCTCTCTTTGTCTCTCTCTCCTGTATCAAATTAGATGACACATCCGCAGAAATGCTTAAAACTGGGGACCAGGAGTGTGCTAAAGCTATCATTATTCTTATCTACAAAAAGGGTGAGCTAGAAAATGTTGACAACTACAGGGGGATTTTACTTTTAAGTATTATATATAAATGTTATACTTCGATACTAAATACAATATTATATAACTCGTTGGAAACTAATGATTTAATTTCAGAATGCCAAGCGGGTTTATCTAGGAAAGGTAGGCAATTCTATGTAGCGTTTGTTGGCTTCAAAAACGCCTTTGATTCTGTCCAACATCATAAACCTTTACAATGCATTAAAAACAACGGTGTGAAAGATAAGTTTCTTGCTACTCTCAGAGCAATGTATTCATCATTATTAGCATGCGTCCGTGTAAATAATGAGCTTACAGGTTTGTTTGAAACTCCTGTTGGAGTTAGACAAGGGTGTGTATTAAGTCCAACTAAATTGTCACTCTTCATTAACCAATTAGCAAACCATATTAATACAGATGGAAAACATGGAGTTCAGTTATTTTCAGATATTATGGAATTGTTTAGCGTACTTTTTGCAGACGATATTGCATTGTTATCTACCACACCTAGTGGACTCCAGAATGCATTACATATATTGCATTGTTATCTACCACACCTAGTGGACTCAGAATCCATTAACTATATTGAATTGTTATCTACCACACCTAGTGGACTCCAGAATCCATTAACTATATTGCATTGTTATCTACCACACCTGGTGGACTCCAGAATCCATTAAATATATTAATGACTTGTTGTGATAGAATCAAACTTAACGTTAATATAGATAAAACAACAGTCATGGTGTTTAGGAAAGGGAAAAATGAAAAATGGTTTTAAACATGCTAGAAGTTGTAGGCAAGTATTGTTATTTAGGATATAACTTTACTACAATGAACAGTGTCAAGAAAGGTACATCACATTTAGCAACTAAAGGGAAGAAAGCAGTTTTTCAACTTTGTAAAAAAAATTCAAAAGTGTAAGAAATTGACAGCATCAATTTGTTTCGAACTATTTGACTCCAAAATCCAACCAATATTGTTGTATTCTTCTGCAATTTGGGGTTTGAAAAAAATTGGAACATTTATAAATAATTCATATGATTGCATGTAAGCGAGTTTTGGTGTTTCTGGTAGAACACCAAATAAAATGATGTACGGAGATCTTGCCAGATATCCATTGTATGTGAATTCATATGTGGCCGCTGTAAGGTATTGGCTTAAGTTATTACAAATGGACAGCAAAATGATACCCCATAAAGCTTATGCAATGTTATTCAAAATTGATTCATCTGCTAAAGAATGGTGGGTTTCAAAAATTAAAGAAATCTTGTGTTTTAGTGGTTTCAATATTGTTTGGTTGCAACAGAATGCTGGAAATGTTAAAGCATTTTTATGTATATTCAGGCAAAGGTTAATTGATAATAATGTTCATACAAGAGTGGTATGGAACCATTAGAGATCGAGATCGATACACATCTTGCTGAACATTTAAGACATTATTCGAAAAAGAAAAATATGTAATAGATATGGAAATGTATACTTTCCGTGTTGCAATGTCACAAGTAAGGTTCAATGTTCTTCCCTTAAATAACAATCTACATCGTTACAGTACATTAGAACACAAAAAGTCTTGTCCATTCTGCAGAACTAAGATCGAAAATGAACAACAGTTCCTATTTGAATGTCCAGCCAATAATGACCTTAGACAATGACCTTCTTCAAGAATCAGCTAGACTTCCAGCTCACATGCTACTTAAAGCAACCAGTTCATGTCATATGCATAATTTATCCAGGTATGTATTTCATGCTGTCAACAGATGGAAGAGAATATTTCTGAAGTAATTCTAGTTAAATTAGTATGTGATTCTACAAAATGTAATGCTGTATATAATCCAAGGGTATGTCACAGCATAAAAGCATTATATAAACTAATATTTTTGTGTGTGTGCGTGGCCTGATATATACATCTTCTAATATGCAATATATGTTCAACATTTCTAAACTCAAGGTCAAGGTCATTAGGATAATCAATGCTTTGCACCACACATGACCTTGAGGCATTCTACCAACCTGCCCACTTTAAAGCCTGTAGTGGGAAAAAAAGAAGAAATATATGGCCAAAACACCAAATTGACACCTCCAATGTCTATGTCCTTAACCTTAACGTTGACCTTCATCGGGACCCAATATTCCAAATCATCATTGGTCAATCCACCCCTGTCCCAAGTTTGAACATTTTAAGTCCAATGGTGGCCTCAAGAAAAAATGTTGTGTTTCAAGGTCAAACTTCAAAGTCAAGGTCAGCACGTTTATAGTTTTTATGAGACCATTCCTGCACTGTGATACACCACCACACAAAATTTAAAGACATTCTGTTTACTGGTTCATGAGATACAGCTCATGCATGAAATATATAGAATAAAAAAGGAAATGTCGGTTTCGTGAGTCTTCCTTGGCGGAGGTTTGCACTGGCGGTTCAAACTTTATGATCTGAATAGGATATGATATGCTGATCAAGAACATAGGGGTCTATGGCCAACGGTTTGGGCACAATTGTCTGGACTGACAGACAGACAGACAGACAGACAGACAGACAGACGTACACTCACAAACAAGGCGATTATAGTTGTGATAGATAGAAGAAGAGTTTCCCCCTCTCTCTCGGTCTCTGTCTCTCTCACCCTCCCTCTTCCCTCTCTCTGTTTTCTTGTAAGTTATTTGACTCGTAGAAAAAAGGATTAAACAGATTATTTTCCACAAGTCAATCCAAGTCTGATGCCACTGTGTGGAGATTTTAAAAAAATCACAATACAGAGATTAAAACATCTCGCTATTCAGGGATTAGACGTATCTAATCAGAGAGATGGCAGATGTGACATGCAGTCGTGGAGCGATCTCATTGGCTGCTGAAAACAATGACGACAGCATGCCTAGTGCCTCTGAGTGTAATTACTGTCTGTCTGTTTGAAAGATGGACTTCTTAAGACACGAAGGACGTCATGGATTATAGAGTAAACAGACGACTAACTTGGCGAAGAGGTATGTACTGAGAGAGAGAGAGAGAGAGAGAGAGAGAGAGAGAGAGAGAGAGAGAGAGAGAGAGAGAGAGAGAGAGAGAGAGAGAGAGAGAGAGAGAGAGAGAGAGAGAGAGAGAGAGAGAGAGAGAGAGAGAGAGAGAGAGAGAGAGAGAGAGAGAGAGAGAGAGAGAGAGAGAGAGAGAGAGAGAGAGAGAGAGAGAGAGAGAGAGAGAGAGAGAGAGAGAGAGAGAGAGAGAGAGAGAGAGAGAGAGAGAGAGAGAGAGAGAGAGAGAGAGAGAGAGAGAGAGAGAGAGAGAGAGAGAGAGAGAGAGAGAGAGAGAGAGAGAGAGAGAGAGAGAGAGAGAGAGAGAGAGAGAGAGAGAGAGAGAGAGAGAGAGAGAGAGAGAGGGGTATATGTTAATCCCTCTGTCATACAGAAATATGCCTGGTATTAATCTTTTTGATGTGATGGTTTTGTTCCGCTGGCTAAAAAAACCCCAACGTTTTGTTTCTGTTTCTTAAGAAATACTGAAATTAAGGATTAAAAGGTGGATTATCTAACTTTGTAGACAGTTTTTCTTCTTCTACTGACACGATCGCTTTCATGTTTGGTTAATATTAACAATATTACGATCTGCGTCGCGTTGTGTTATTATGAGAAGTATTATTATCAGTACACGTCATATCTTTCCTCTCCATGGTATTTGTTTTTAATCAATATTTTCCTCAACTTTAATTCTTCGTCGGACAATCTGTATCTGGGCACTTCATAATCGTTTCCCTTGGAATAAACATTTCTATTTCAAAATCCGTTTATTTTCTTTCGTGTTCACTACGTTTGCGTTTTCTAACATATTTAAAAAAACACAAACAAACAAACACACAAAGTTAGCTGAGTCTAGCATCAGGCACAACGTCGAGTGCTTCATAACAGTTTTTGTTGTTGCTTATTCTATTGAATGTACGGTCGATTACAACCTCTTTCGATTACAACCTCTGTGATCACAACCTCTGTGGATCACAAACTCTGTGGATCACAACCTCTGTGGATTACAACCTCTGTGATCACAACCTCTGTGGATCACAACCTCTTTGGATTACAACCTCTTTGGATCACAACCTCTTTCGATCACAACCTCTGTGGATCACAACCTCTTTGGATCACAACCTCTTTGGATCACAACCTCTTTGGATCACAACCTCTTTGGATCACAACCTCTGTGGATCACAACCTCTGTGGATCACAACCTCTGTGGATCACAACCTCTGTGGATCACAACCTCTTTGGATCACAACCTCTGTGGATCACAACCTCTTTGGATCACAACCTCTTTGGATCACAACCTCTTTGGATCACAACCTCTTTGGATCACAACCTCTGTGGATCACAACCTCTGTGGATCACAACCTCTGTGGATCACAACCTCTGTGGATCACAACCTCTGTGGATCACAACCTCTTTGGATCACAACCTCTGTGGATCACAACCTCTGTGGATCACAACCTCTGTGGATCACAACCTCTGTGGATCACAACCTCTTTGGATCACAACCTCTGTGGATCACAACCTCTGTGGATCACAACCTCTGGATCACAACCTCTGTGGATCACAACCTCTGTGGATCACAACCTCTTTGGATCACAACCTCTGTGGATCACAACCTCTGTGGATCACAACCTCTGTGGATCACAACCTCTGTGGATCACAACCTCTTTGGATCACAACCTCTTTGGATCACAACCTCTGTGGATCACAACCTCTTTGGATCACAACCTCTTTGGATCACAACCTCTGTGGATCACAACCTCTTTGGATCACAACCTCTTTGGATCACAACCTCTTTGGATCACAACCTCTGTGGATCACAACCTCTGGATCACAACCTCTTTGGATCACAACCTCTTTGGATCACAACCTCTTTGGATCACAACCTCTTTGGATCACAACCTCTTTGGATCACAACCTCTTTGGATCACAACCTCTTTGGATCACAACCTCTTTGGATCACAACCTCTGTGGATCACAACCTCTTTGGATCACAACCTCTTTGGATCACAACCTCTTTGGATCACAACCTCTGTGGATCACAACCTCTTTTGGATCACAACCTCTGTGGATCACAACCTCTTTGGATCACAACCTCTTTGGATCACAACCTCTTTGGATCACAACCTCTTTGGATCACAACCTCTTTGGATCACAACCTCTTTGGATCACAACCTCTGTGGATCACAACCTCTTTGGATCACAACCTCTGTGGATCACAACCTCTTTGGATCACAACCTCTTTGGATCACAACCTCTTTGGATCACAACCTCTTTGGATCACAACCTCTGTGGATCACAACCTCTGTGGATCACAACCTCTGTGATCACAACCTCTGGATCACAACCTCTTTGGATCACAACCTCTGTGGATCACAACCTCTTTGGATCACAACCTCTTTGGATCACAACCTCTTTGGATCACAACCTCTGTGGATCACAACCTCTTTGGATCACAACCTCTGTGGATCACAACCTCTTTGGATCACAACCTCTGTGGATCACAACCTCTGTGGATCACAACCTCTGTGGATCACAACCTCTGTGGATCACAACCTCTTTGGATCACAACCTCTGTGGATCACAACCTCTGTGGATCACAACCTCTGTGGATCACAACCTCTTTGGATCACAACCTCTTTGGATCACAACCTCTTTGGATCACAACCTCTGTGGATCACAACCTCTTTGGATC
>CM065703.1:362686-367686 GCA_017654935.2 Phymorhynchus buccinoides | reverse complement strand
AATCGTACATAAACACAGACACACACGCATAGGGCATAGGCCCTATTCATGTACTTATTATCATAATTTATTGGTGCTTAAGTCTGAACTTTAAGGAGCCGCATTTGCTTCTAGCTTATTTATTGACCTAAACCCAAAGCCTTCTACACCCGATATGGTTTTTGTCTTGTTCAGTCGTTATTCTTATACTTTTATCGTTTGAAAATGACACGACACTTAGCCCGCTTAATCTACCTGAGAAACCCCGAACGTTTGTCTTTTGGTGAATGCTGTATCGAACGAACAATAAAAGGATATAACTGGTATTGCTTTTAGGACACAAAGCAACCTCTATGTAGCGCATCGCGCTGTAAAACCAGACATAGTGTGTCTTGTTATAAGAATATGATTGTGTCCGACATCTGTTGGTTTGTCCGTTTTGTCTTTGTGTTTCTACTGAAAGAGGAGTTTCTTTGTTCGTTGTTGAGATATTACAAAAATAGAGACGAAGTTGAAATTAAAAAGGTACAAGATATTAGAAAAATAGAATGCACACATGCGCAAACGCACGCACACATAGACAGAAAACACAGGTACAAACACGCGCACGCATACATAGAGAGAGAGTGAGAGTGAGAGTGAGAGAGAGAGAGTGAGAGAGAGAGAGTGAGACACATTTGAAACATTTGTTTATTGAGGGAAAAGAATAAGCACACAATGGGCTTGTTTACATCTTGCCCTCGAAAACAAAGAAGAAAAGCATAATTAAAACTTCAATTAATGAACAAAAGCAACAAGGAAAAAAACCACACACACACACAAACCCCAACCCCAACAACTACACATTCATACACCCATCCACCCTCCCCCCACCCACCACCAACCTCGCACACAGCACAGTAATAATATGAACTAATATAAATTGAATTCACAAGAAGCAGGATATACATTGTGAAGGAAGAAAAACAATCAATCTAAACACAGAGAGAGAGAGAGAGAGAGAGAGAGAGAGAGAGAGAGAGAGAGAGAGAGAGAGAGAGAGAGAGAGAGAGAGAGAGAGAGAGAGAGAGAGAGAGAGAGAGAGAGAGAGAGAGAGAGAGAGAGAGAGAGAGAGAGAGAGACAGAGAGAGAGAGCAAAGAAGATGTTGATCAGATAAAATATTTCGGTAAAGTACGTCCGCCCGACATTGTGTATTTTTTGGAGGAAGTTGTTTGGAGAACTATAGTATTAGTTGATGGACTGATGTGATGGTGTCTCTGTGTGTGTGTGTGTGTGTGTGTGTGTGTCTGTGTGTGTATGTGTGGTGTGTATGTGTGTGTGTGTGTGTGTGTGTGTGTGTGTGTGTGTGTGTGTGTGTGTGTGTGTGTGTGTGTGTGTGTGTGTGTGTGTGTGTGTGTGTGTGTGTGCGTGCGTGCGTGCGTGTGCGCGTGCTGTGCTATCATTGATGTGATCAGTGTGTCAGCGGAATGCTTTCTAGGGGGTTGCCTGTCTTTATATTAGCCCCTCTCGGTGTCTTTGTGTTACTTTGTTGTGTAGCTTCTTGTGTCTGCCTGTCTGTCTGTTGGATTGTGCATATGTCTGCCTGTCTGTCTGTTGGATTGTGCATATGTCTGCCTGTCTGTCTGTTGGATTGTGCATATGGCTGTCTGTCTGTCTGTTGGATTGTGCATATGTCTGCCTCTCTGCCAGTCTGTCTGTTGGATTGTGCATATGTCTGTCTGTCTGCCTGTCTGTTTGTCTCCTCTCTATGTCACTGTCTCTAATAAAATGTACTAGCAATCGCCCCGTGGCAGGTAACCCCCGTGGCAGTTTTAACCCCGTGGCAGCTATCTCCTCCCTACACCTACCCCCTCCCCACATTTACTTGCTCAGGGACTTATCTGCCACTCGGCGACACACTTGTTTGCTATTGTGGCTTTCAACAGACAGCCAGTCTCAAACACACGAAAGTGAAACTTTCGGTTTTACATTTCCAAGAAGAAGGCAGCATTTCACCTTCCAAGAAAATGGATCACAAATGTGTAAGGTCTTTCTTTTCAGGGGGGGCACATCTTGAAAGAGTGTTTCATAATCATTTCGACATTGATCTCGTGCACGCAGAGAGAGAGAGAGAGAGAGAGAGAGAGAGAGAGAGAGAGAGAGAGAGAGTAGTACTTCTTCTTCTTCTTCTTCGTCTTCTAAGTTCTTGTTCTTCGGTCGTTCAGGCATGTTTCTGTCAATTACGAACGTAGATGCATCATGCTGCTGTTATGCGCCTAAGTAAGAATAATTAGGCCCAGCATGTCTGACTTCGGGTAGAGGAAATCTTTTTGAAAGTATTTGTTGAAAAAAGGCAGGATAATTTCTGTCAATTACGAACGTAGATGCATCATGCTGCTGTTATGCACCTAAGTAAGAATAATTAGACCTAGCATGTCTGACTTCGGCTAGAGGAAATCTTTTTGAAAGTATTTCTTGAAAAAAGGCAGGAGAATGGACCGGAAAGGCAGAACGATAGTAGATAACAGCATGCAAAGGGAAAAGGCAGAATCAAAGAGACTGACAGATTGGAGGTAGTTATAAGCACACAACTTCCAGAAGGTGGGGGAACTATTTGTATGGAAGACCCCCCCCTCCCAGTATCCCTAGGGGGGGGGGGGGGGAGTTTGCTGTGTTTCTACTCCCACCCCCACCCCCACCCACACCCCAGTCAGTTTCTCTCTCTCTCTCTCTCTCCTCTCTCTCCCTCTCTCTCTCTCTCTCGTCTCTCTCTCTCTCTCTCTCTCTCTCTCTCTCTCTCTCTCTCTCTCTCTCTCTCTCTCTCTCTCTCTCTCTCTCTCTCTCTCTCCACTGTCTGTATAAAAATAGCTGCAGCGGGCTCGCGGCTGGGAGGCAAGCAAAGAGCCAAAGACATTGAAAAGAAAAGACTAACATCTGGTCCCTTTTCCCTATATGAGTAGTGAGGACAGAAACACTGGTTGTGTCCCTTTTAAACATCTTTATGACATAACACGTCGATAGGCCAGTTCAATTCTCCGTTCAAATTCCAATCTGAGTCTTTGCATAGCCGCCACTGTGAACTACCCCACTAACGATAACTCTATCAGCCAGGCTCGCCGTAACTCTTAAGTAGTCCATCTTCCCCTTTTAGAGTCTTTGGTTATGTGTCAAGTGTTGGTTGAAATTAGCGTCCTGCAAAATAAATCGATTTATAGCGCGTGTTTATGAACGGATGGTGTTGACATTTTGCACGACGATAGTCACTATCCCTGGTCACGCATGTTCCAAATCTCGAGTCAATGTCGGGTCTGGTTACGCCGCGGTTTGTGAAAAGGTGAAGCGGCCTGTCGGCGCCCGTATCTCCGGCATTTCTAAATTGATTCGCTTCCGGTTTGGCACACGGATAGTCCCCGGCTCCGGTCATCTTCCTGCCAAATGCGAAGGCAATCGGCCCAGTAATGCCGGAGATAAGGGCGCCGAGATGCCGGAGGATGCGCGTTTCGCGCATTTGCGAAACCGCGCAAATGATACGGCCGCTTCGGTTGCCGTTGCCATCGCCCCGTGAGGGCTCACAGCAAATTTGAAGCGATTCGGTCGAAAAACGGCGGAGTTATAAGGCCCGTTTCGTGTTTCAGACACACACACACACACACACGGACAGTTGGCTTTTTACTATACTAGCGCAACGCCGAGTACCGGTAACGCCTAGTAACGGTAACGCCTAGTAGCGGTAACGCCTAGTAACGGTAACGCCAAGTACTGGTAACGCTGAGTACAGCAAATTTGAAGCGATTCGGTTAAGAAATGGCGGAGTTATAAGGCCCCGTTTCCCGTTGGCGCTGCTCTGAGAGTGACGCGCTCTCCCTAGTAACGGTAACGCCTAGTAACGGTAACGCCAAGTGCTCGTAACGCTGAGTACAGCAAATTTGAAGCGATTCGGTTAAGAAACGGCAGAGTTATAATGCCCCGTTTCCCGTTGGCGCTGCTCTGAGAGTGACGCACTCTCCCGATACTCTTCAAATTTACTGCCAGGCTTTACCCCGGCCACAGCAAGCCTGACAGCAAATTTGAAGCGATTCGGATAAGAAACGGCGGAGTATTTGTGAAAAGGTGAAGCGGCGTATATCACGCGCGTTTCTGAATCGATTCGCTTCCGGTTTGGCACACGGATAGTCCCCGGCCCCGGTCATATTTCTGCCAAATTCGAAGGCAATCGGCCCAGAAACGCCGGAGATACGGGCGCCGAGATGCCGGCGGATGCGCGTTTCGCGCATTTGCGAAACTGCGCAAATGATATGGCCGCCTCGGTTGCCGTTGCCATCGCCCCGTTAGGGCTCACAGCAAATTTGAAGCGATTCGGTCGAAAAACGGCGGAGTTATAAGGCCCGTTTCGTGTTTCACACACACACACACACACACACACACACACACACACACACACACACACACACACACACACACACACACACACACACACACACACACACACACACACACACACACACACACACACACACACGGACAGTTGGCTTATTACTATATGATGATGTATGTGTATGTATGGGTGTGTGTTTCTGTGTGTGTGTGTGTTTCTGTGTTTGTGTGTTTGTGCATATGTGTGTGTGTTCGCGCGTGCTTGCGCTCTTGCGCGCGCGCGCGTGTGTGTGTGTGTATGCGTGTATGCACGTGTTTGACATTTATGCACGCAAATAGGCACGCGAAGAGAGAGAGAGAGAGAGAAGAGAGAGAGAGAGAGAGAGAGAGAGAGAGAGAGAGAGAGAGAGAGAGAGAGAGAGAGAGAGAGAGAGAGAGAGAGAGAGAGACAAACAGGCAGACAGACAAAGGCACAAATACAGAAAGACCGAGAAAGAGAGGCAGAGCGTGAATGTATGAATTTGTATTAATGAGAAACAGAGAAATTGCGAATGAAAAAAAGGCGAAACGTGAATAGTGGAGTGTTGTGTCATGGGCTACACTGCTTCACGACGTGTCATGGGCTACACTGCTTCACGACGTGTCATGGGCTACACTACACTAATTC
>CM065703.1:342686-352686 GCA_017654935.2 Phymorhynchus buccinoides | reverse complement strand
TGGTTCAAAATAATCTTCAAGAGACCCAAGAAAGAGAAAAGGGGTCTTGGGGCAAATAAGTCAAAGGATTTGTGACTTGCCAGTGTATGATCTAAAGATCTTAGTGTAATTGAATTCTGTATTTTGTGTTTTGTTCAGAATTGACTCTACTTTTTTAAAATAGTTGTTATCTCATTTTTTTAATTTTGCCCATATCCATGATTTTCGCATGCAGCATCACAAATGGTGAAAACCCCCGAAGTAATGCTTGTAGGGACAAAAACTAAACTAGCCTCTGTTTCCATAGAGTCAATCCAACTGGGTAACAGTATCATTCCCCTCTCATGCTCTGTCAAAAACTTAGGTGTCACTTTGGACAATACTCTTTCCATGCAGAGTTTCCTGACTCAGATTTGTCAGTCCTGCTACTATCAAATCCGTCGCATTGGCTATATTCGTAAACACTTATCAGATGAAGCCACAGCAAAACTTGTTACTTCCCTCATCCTATCTTGTCTTGACTACTGTAATGCTCAAGTTTAAGGTCTTTCAGTCTCTTCTCTATCTTGTCTGTATTCAAAATACAGCTGCTCGTCTTGTCCTTGGGAAGAAAAAGTTCGACCATGTTAGGCCTCTTCTCCGTTCTTTGCACTGGCTTCATGTCGCAGACATAATATATATATATAAGCGAGACGCGTGTGTGTGTGTTTTCGGGATAAAACCATATTTAGCGCGGTTTTATCGCCGCCAAACTTTCACAGTATCCATATGGATGATCCCTGGTGAACATAGGGTACATTGCATTTTGCAACACGCTCCGTAATTAGCGTAATTAGTCAAAGTCAAGAAAGCGATCGACCCCCCTCATCCTAGCTGACCAGTTGCTTCCCCTTGCAAACATTCTATTGTATAGGTTACCAACACATTATTTTCTAAATAATGGTAACAGATACAAACGTGACATTTTGGCAATAGGTACACAATATACCGGACTAACAACTACAAAAGTTTCAAAGCGTCCACTTTATTAGTTTTGATTTGTGATATTTTAAAATGCATGTTTTGTCAAGCCAAGCATACTCATAGAGAGAAAAATACTAAGGTCCCAACCAGCCAGTCAGTGTTGAGGCATGAATGAAACGTAGTAGTGGCCCTCTGAAAACTCTCACCCGCTGGAGAACTTGATGGGGTTTAAGGCCCACACACACGGAGCAACGTCACGTATCTCTACATTGAACGTAAACAAAAAGGTAAAAAAAGGGTAAAAAAACAGTCAAAAGAGTATCTGTACTTCATTCAATTATTCCAATCAGCAATTCTAAATACAGTTGACTACGCTTATAAAGAACATTTGCGCACGGGGAAATGAGGGTACGAGAAAGGATACCCGCGAAGCGGGTAGTAACTGCTAGTCTATATATATATATATATATATATATATATATAAGCGAGAAGTGTGTGTGTGTGTATTCGGGATAAAACCATATTTAGCTTGTTTTTAACGCCGCCAAACTTTCACAGTATCGAAATGGATGGTCCCTGGTGAACATAGGGTACATTACATTTTGCAACACGCTCCGTAATTAGCGTAATTAGCGATCGACCCCCCCCCCCCCCCCCCCCCCCCCCCACCCCCCCCCCCCCCCCCCCCCCCCCCGGTTTAGCTCACTTACTGGCCAGTTGCTTCCCCTTGCAAACGTTCTATTCTCCGTAATTAGCGTAATTAGCGATCGACACCCCCCACCCCAACCCACCCACCCCTCTTACCTCTGCGACAATATTTCCACATATACGCCAGCTCGCACTTTGCCTTCAGTTTCTGACCCTCTTTCTCTCCAGATCCCTAGGTATAAGCTTTCAACTGTTGGTTGGCACTCTTTTACTGTCTCAGGACCGACCTCCTGGAACAAACTTCCTCTTTCCCTCCGTCAGCGACCGACCCTCTCTGCTTTCAAAGCTAACCTCAAGACCCACCTGTTCCCCCGTCATTAAAGTTCCGCTCTCTTCTTTCTCTTCTCTCTCTTGCCTTTAGGTCTGTTTCTGCTGTATTCCATTTATGTCATCCGTGCGTGTTCGCTTTGTATTGCGTTTTTCTTTGAATGCGTTATGAATGCTAACGTGTGTGTGCGCTTTGATTTGATTTATATCAAGATTCAGCGCCGTATCAATATCGTATGTTGTTGTTGTTGCTGTGTGTGTATTAGTGCGTGTGTGTCTGTCTGTCTGTGTGTGTCTGCGTCTGTTCGCGCGTGCACGCGTGCACGTTTGTATTAACATCCGTGTTCATATGTTTGCCAAACTGTAGACCAATCTATTGTAATCTGACACCTGTTATCGCATTAACAAGTTGTCTCCCACCCCCGACCCCCATCCGCCATTCCCCTACCATTCCCCCTCGTCCCCCCTCACCCCTCTTCATTATCATTTATCACCTTGTCACCCCCTACCCCATTCCCCCTCGTTCCCCCTCACCCCTCTTCATTATCATTTATCACCTTGTCACCCCCTACCCCATTCCCCCTCGTTCCCCCTCACCCCTCTTCATTATCATTTATCACCTTGTCACCCCCTACCCCATTCCCCCTCGTTCCCCCTCACCCCTCTTCATTATCATTTATCACCTTGTCACCCCCTACCCCATTCCCCCTCGTTCCCCCTCACCCCTCTTCATTATCATTTATCACCATGTCACCCCCTACCCCATTCCCCCTCGTTCCCCCTCACCCCTCTTCATTATCATTTATCACCATGTCACCCCCTACCCCATTCCCCCTCGTTCCCCCTCACCCCTCTTCATTATCATTTATCACCATGTCACCCCCTACCCCATTCCCCCTCGTTCCCCCTCACCCCTCTTCATTATCATTTATCACCATGTCACCCCCTACCCCATTCCCCCTCGTTCCCCCTCACCCCTCTTCATTATCATTTATCACCATGTCACCCCCTACCCCATTCCCCCTCGTTCCCCCTCACCCCTCTTCATTATCATTTATCACCATGTCACCCCCTACCCCATTCCCCCTCGTTCCCCCTCACCCCTCTTCATTATCATTTATCACCATGTCACCCCCTACCCCATTCCCCCTCGTTCCCCCTCACCCCTCTTCATTATCATTTATCACCATGTCACCCCCTACCCCATTCCCCCTCGTCCCCCTCACCCCTCTTCATTATCATTTATCAACCATGTCACCCCCTATCCCATTCCCCCTCGTTCCCCCTCACCCCTCTTCATTATCATTTATCACCATGTCACCCCCTACCCCATTCCCCCTCGTTCCCCCTCACCCCTCTTCATTATCATTTATCACCATGTCACCCCCTACCCCATTCCCCCTCGTTCCCCCTCACCCCTCTTCATTATCATTTATCACCATGTCACCCCCTCTTCATTATCATTTCGTTCCCCCTCACCCCTCTTCATTATCATTTATCACCATGTCACCCCCTACCCCATTCCCCCTCGTTCCCCCTCACCCCTCTTCATTATCATTTATCACCATGTCACCCCCTACCCCATTCCCCCTCGTTCCCCCTCACCCCTCTTCATTATCATTTATCACCATGTCACCCCCTACCCCATTCCCCCTCGTTCCCCCTCACCCCTCTTCATTATCATTTATCACCTTGTTACCCCATTCCCCCTCGTTCCCCCTCACCCCTCTTCATTATCATTTATCACCATGTCACCCCATACCCCATTCCCCCTCGTTCCCCCTCACCCCTCTTCATTATCATTTATCACCTTGTCACCCCATACCCCATTCCCCCTCGTTCCCCCTCACCCCTCTTCATTATCATTTATCACCTTGTCACCCCATACCCCATTCCCCCTCGTTCCCCCTCACCCCTCTTCATTATCATTTATCACCTTGTCACCCCCTACCCCATTCCCCCTCGTTCCCCCTCACCCCTCTTCATTATCATTTATCACCTTGTCACCCCCTACCCCATTCCCCCTCGTTCCCCCTCACCCCTCTTCATTATCATTTATCACCTTGTCACCCCATACCCCATTCCCCCTCGTTCCCCCTCACCCCTCTTCATTATCATTTATCACCTTGTCACCCCATACCCCATTCCCCCTCGTTCCCCCTCACCCCTCTTCATTATCATTTATCACCTTGTCACCCCCTACCCCATTCCCCCTCGTTCCCCCTCACCCCTCTTCATTATCATTTATCACCATGTCACCCCCTACCCCATTCCCCCTCGTTCCCCCTCACCCCTCTTCATTATCATTTATCACCTTGTCACCCCATACCCCATTCCCCCTCGTTCCCCCTCACCCCTCTTCATTATCATTTATCACCATGTCACCCCCTACCCCATTCCCCCTCGTTCCCCCTCACCCCTCTTCATTATCATTTATCACCTTGTCACCCCCTACCCCATTCCCCCTCGTTCCCCCTCACCCCTCTTCATTATCATTTATCACCATGTCACCCCCTACCCCATTCCCCCTCGTTCCCCCTCACCCCTCTTCATTATCATTTATCACCTTGTCACCCCATACCCCATTCCCCCTCGTTCCCCCTCACCCCTCTTCATTATCATTTATCACCATGTCACCCCCTACCCCATTCCCCCTCGTTCCCCCTCACCCCTCTTCATTATCATTTATCACCTTGTCACCCCATACCCCATTCCCCCTCGTTCCCCCTCACCCCTCTTCATTATCATTTATCACCTTGTCACCCCCTACCCCATTCCCCCTCGTTCCCCCTCACCCCTCTTCATTATCATTTATCACCTTGTCACCCCCTACCCCATTCCCCCTCGTTCCCCCTCACCCCTCTTCATTATCATTTATCACCTTGTCACCCCATACCCCATTCCCCCTCGTTCCCCCTCACCCCTCTTCATTATCATTTATCACCATGTCACCCCCTACCCCATTCCCCCTCGTTCCCCCTCACCCCTCTTCATTATCATTTATCACCTTGTCACCCCATACCCCATTCCCCCTCGTTCCCCCTCACCCCTCTTCATTATCATTTATCACCATGTCACCCCCTACCCCATTCCCCCTCGTTCCCCCTCACCCCTCTTCATTATCATTTATCACCTTGTCACCCCCTACCCCATTCCCCCTCGTTCCCCCTCACCCCTCTTCATTATCATTTATCACCATGTCACCCCCTACCCCATTCCCCCTCGTTCCCCCTCACCCCTCTTCATTATCATTTATCACCATGTCACCCCATACCCCATTCCCCCTCGTTCCCCTCCCCCTCACCCCTCATTCATTATCATTTATCACCATGTCACCCCCTACCCCATTCCCCCTCGTTCCCCCTCACCCCTCTTCATTATCATTTATCACCTTGTCACCCCATACCCCATTCCCCCTCGTTCCCCCTCACCCCTCTTCATTATCATTTATCACCATTTATGTTGTCACCCCCTACCCCATTCCCCCTCGTTCCCCCTCACCCCTCTTCATTATCATTTATCACCTTGTCGCCCCCCATACCCCATTCCCCCTCGTTCCCCCTCACCCCTCTTCATTATCATTTATCACCATGTCACCCCATACCCCATTCCCCTCTCGTTCCCATTTATCCTTGTCACCCCCACCCCTCTTCATTATCATTTATCACCTTGTCACCCCCATACCCCATTCCCCCTCGTTCCCCCTCACCCCTCTTCATTATCATTTATCACCATGTCACCCCCTACCCCATTCCCCCTCGTTCCCCCTCACCCCTCTTCATTATCATTTATCACCTTGTCACCCCATACCCCATTCCCCCTCGTTCCCCCTCACCCCTCTTCATTATCATTTATCACCTTGTCACCCCATACCCCATTCCCCCTCGTTCCCCCTCACCCCTCTTCATTATCATTTATCACCTTGTCACCCCCTACCCCATTCCCCCTCGTTCCCCCTCACCCCTCTTCATTATCATTTATCACCTTGTCACCCCCTACCCCATTCCCCCTCGTTCCCCCTCACCCCTCTTCATTATCATTTATCACCTTGTCACCCCATACCCCATTCCCCCTCGTTCCCCCTCACCCCTCTTCATTATCATTTATCACCATGTCACCCCCTACCCCATTCCCCCTCGTTCCCCCTCACCCCTCTTCATTATCATTTATCACCTTGTCACCCCCTACCCCATTCCCCCTCGTTCCCCCTCACCCCTCTTCATTATCATTTATCACCTTGTCACCCCCTACCCCATTCCCCCTCGTTCCCCCTCACCCCTCTTCATTATCATTTATCACCTTGTCACCCCATACCCCATTCCCCCTCGTTCCCCCTCACCCCTCTTCATTATCATTTATCACCTTGTCACCCCCTACCCCATTCCCCCTCGTTCCCCCTCACCCCTCTTCATTATCATTTATCACCATGTCACCCCCTACCCCATTCCCCCTCGTTCCCCCTCACCCCTCTTCATTATCATTTATCACCATGTCACCCCCTACAACCATTCCCCGTTCGTTTCCCCCTCACCCCCTCATTCATTATCATGTTTATCCCATCCCCCCTGTCACCCCATATCACCATGTCACCCCCTACCCCCCCCCTCGTTCCCCCTCACCCCTCTTCATTATCATTTATCACCAATGTGTCACCCCCTACCCCATTCCCCCTCGTTCCCCCTCACCCCTCTTCATTATCATTTATCACCTTGTCACCCCATACCCCATTCCCCCTCGTTCCCCCTCACCCCTCTTCATTATCATTTATCACCATGTCACCCCCTACCCCATTCCCCCTCGTTCCCCCTCACCCCTCTTCATTATCATTTATCACCTTGTCACCCCATACCCCATTCCCCCTCGTTCCCCCTCACCCCTCTTCATTATCATTTATCACCTTGTCACCCCCTACCCCATTCCCCCTCGTTCCCCCTCACCCCTCTTCATTATCATTTATCACCATGTCACCCCATACCCCATTCCCCCTCGTTCCCCCTCACCCCTCTTCATTATCATTTATCACCTTGTCACCCCCTACCCCATTCCCCCTCGTTCCCCCTCACCCCTCTTCATTATCATTTATCACCTTGTCACCCCCTACCCCATTCCCCCTCGTTCCCCCTCACCCCTCTTCATTATCATTTATCACCTTGTCACCCCCTACCCCATTCCCCCTCGTTCCCCCTCACCCCTCTTCATTATCATTTATCACCTTGTTCCGCCTCGCGCCTCTTCATTATCATTTATCACCCCCATACCCCATTCCCCCTCGTTCCCCCTCACCCCTCTTCATTATCATTTATCACCTTGTCACCCCCTAATACCATTCCCCCTCGTTCACCCTCACCTTGTCTGCATTATCATTTATCGCCGATGTCACCCCATTGGTGGGGGTCACCCCTCTTCCATTTAACACCCTACCATTTCCCCCTCGTTCCCCCTCACCCCTCTTCATTATCATTTATCACCATGTCACCCCCTACCCCATCGTTCCCCCTCGTTCCCCCTCACGGGCCCTCTTCATTATCATTTATCAC
This sequence comes from Phymorhynchus buccinoides, assembly GCA_017654935.2. Lineage (NCBI taxonomy): Eukaryota > Metazoa > Mollusca > Gastropoda > Neogastropoda > Raphitomidae > Phymorhynchus > Phymorhynchus buccinoides. The sequence goes on along the minus strand of CM065703.1, from coordinate 345,232 downwards.
CGTTGTCACCCCATACCCCATTCCCCCTCGTTCCCCCTCACCCCTCTTCATTATCATTTATCACCCTGTCACCCCCTACCCCATTCCCCCTCGTTCCCCCTCACCCCTCTTCATTATCATTTATCACCATGTCACCCCCTACCCCATTCCCCCTCGTTCCCCCTCACCCCTCTTCATTATCATTTATCACCTTGTCACCCCCTACCCCATTCCCCCTCGTTCCCCCTCACCCCTCTTCATTATCATTTATCACCATGTCACCCCCTACCCCATTCCCCCTCGTTCCCCCTCACCCCTCTTCATTATCATTTATCACCATGTCACCCCCTACCCCATTCCCCCTCGTTCCCCCTCACCCCTCTTCATTATCATTTCTCACCATGTCCCACTACCCCCCCCCCCCTACCCCATTCCCCCTCGTTCCCCCTCACCCCTCTTCATTATCATTTATCACCATGTCACCCCCTACCCCATTCCCCCTCGTTCCCCCTCACCCCTCTTCATTATCATTTATCACCATGTCACCCCCTACCCCATTCCCCCTCGTTCCCCCTCACCCCTCTTCATTATCATTTATCACCATGTCACCCCCTATCCCATTCCCCCTCGTTCCCCCTCACCCCTCTTCATTATCATTTATCACCATGTCACCCCCTACCCCATTCCCCCTCGTTCCCCCTCACCCCTCTTCATTATCATTTATCACCATGTCACCCCCTACCCCATTCCCCCTCGTTCCCCCTCACCCCTCTTCATTATCATTTATCACCATGTCACCCCCTACCCCATTCCCCCTCGTTTCCCCCTCACCCCTCTTCATTATCATTTATCACCATGTCACCCCCTACCCCATTCCCCCTCGTTCCCCCTCACCCCTCTTCATTATCATTTATCACCATGTCACCCCCTACCCCATCCCCCCTCGTTCCCCCTCACCCCTCTTCATTATCATTTATCACCTTGTCACCCCCTACCCCATTCCCCCTCGTTCCCCCTCACCCCTCTTCATTATCATTTATCACCATGTCACCCCCTACCCCATTCCCCCTCGTTCCCCCTCACCCCTCTTCATTATCATTTATCACCTTGTCACCCCATACCCCATTCCCCCTCGTTCCCCCTCACCTTTTCTCTTCATTATTATCATTTATCACCATGTCACCCCCTACCCCATTCCCCCTCGTTCCCCCTCACCCCTCTTCATTATCATTTATCACCATGTCACCCCCTACCCCATTCCCCCTCGTTCCCCCTCACCCCTCTTCATTATCATTTATCACCTTGTCACCCCATACCCCATTCCCCCTCGTTCCCCCTCACCCCTCTTCATTATCATTTATCACCAATGTCACCCCCTACCCCATTCCCCCTCGTTCCCCCTCACCCCTCTTCATTATCATTTATCACCATGTCGCCCCCTACCCCATTCCCCCTCGTTCCCCCTCACCCCTCTTCATTATCATTTATCACCATGTCACCCCGTACCCCATTCCCCCTCGTTCCCCCTCACCCCTCTTCATTATCATTTATCACCATGTCACCCCCTACCCCATTCCCCCTCGTTCCCCCTCACCCCTCTTCATTATCATTTATCACCTTGTCACCCCCTACCCCATTCCCCCTCGTTCCCCCTCACCCCTCTTCATTATCATTTATCACCTTGTCACCCCATACCCCATTCCCCCTCGTTCCCCCCTCCATTATCATTTATCCTCACCCCTCTTCATTATCATTTATCACCTTGTCACCCCATACCCCATTCCCCCTCGTTCCCCCTCACCCCTCTTCATTATCATTTATCACCTTGTCACCCCATACCCCATTCCCCCTCGTTCCCCCTCACCCCTCTTCATTATCATTTATCACCTTGTCACCCCCTACCCCATTCCCCCTCGTTCCCCCTCACCCCTCTTCATTATCATTTATCACCATGTCACCCCCTACCCCATTCCCCCTCGTTCCCCCTCACCCCTCTTCATTATCATTTATCACCATGTCACCCCCTACCCCATTCCCCCTCGTTCCCCCTCACCCCTCTTCATTATCATTTATCACCATGTCACCCCCTACCCCATTCCCCCTCGTTCCCCCTCACCCCTCTTCATTATCATTTATCACCTTGTCACCCCATACCCCATTCCCCCTCGTTCCCCCTCACCCCTCTTCATTATCATTTATCACCATGTCACCCCCTACCCCATTCCCCCTCGTTCCCCCTCACCCCTCTTCATTATCATTTATCACCTTGTCACCCCATACCCCATTCCCCCTCGTTCCCCCTCACCCCTCTTCATTATCATTTATCACCATGTCACCCCCTACCCCATTCCCCCTCGTTCCCCCTCACCCCTCTTCATTATCATTTATCACCTTGTCACCCCCTACCCCATTCCCCCTCGTTCCCCCTCACCCCTCTCTTCATTATCATTTATCACCATGTCACCCCCTACCCCATTCCCCCTCGTTCCCCCTCACCCCTCTTCATTATCATTTATCACCATGTCACCCCCTACCCCATTCCCACGCTCGTCCCCCTCGACACAACG
>CM065703.1:322377-342186 GCA_017654935.2 Phymorhynchus buccinoides | reverse complement strand
CAGGGGTCTGTGCTTGGTCCTGTATTGTTTACTTTGTATACGTCACCTCTTGCCAATGTCATCGTTCTTTTTCTTTGGGGGGGGGGGGTACCAGCACAAACATGAAACATCACTTCTATGCAAATGACTCACAACTCCAAAATAGTACAACCCCTGAAGATCTAGATTCCATTCTTTCAGAAAGTAACAACAGTTACTGCAATATTGATATTCAAAATTGGATGGTTCAAAATAATCTTCAAGAGACCCAAGAAAGAGAAAAGGGGTCTTGGGGCAAATAAGTCAAAGGATTTGTGACTTGCCAGTGTATGATCTAAAGATCTTAGTGTAATTGAATTCTGTATTTTGTGTTTTGTTCAGAATTGACTCTACTTTTTTAAAATAGTTGTTATCTCATTTTTTTAATTTTGCCCATATCCATGATTTTCGCATGCAGCATCACAAATGGTGAAAACCCCCGAAGTAATGCTTGTAGGGACAAAAACTAAACTAGCCTCTGTTTCCATAGAGTCAATCCAACTGGGTAACAGTATCATTCCCCTCTCATGCTCTGTCAAAAACTTAGGTGTCACTTTGGACAATACTCTTTCCATGCAGAGTTTCCTGACTCAGATCTGTCAGTCCTGCTACTATCAAATTCGTCGCATTGGCTATATTCGTAAACACTTATCAGATGAAGCCACAGCAAAACTTGTTACTTCCCTCATCCTATCTCGTCTTGACTACTGTAATGCTCAAGTTTAAGGTCTTTCAGTCTCTTCTCTATCTTGTCTGTATTCAAAATACAGCTGCTCGTCTTGTCCTTGGGAAGAAAAAGTTCGACCATGTTAGGCCTCTTCTCCGTTCTTTGCACTGGCTTCATGTCGCAGACATAATATATATATATAAGCGAGACGCGTGTGTGTGTGTTTTCGGGATAAAACCATATTTAGCGCGGTTTTATCGCCGCCAAACTTTCACAGTATCCAGATGGATGATCCCGGGGTGAACATAGGGTACATTACATTTTGCAACACGCTCCGTAATTAGCGTAATTAGTCAAAGTCAAGAAAGCGATCGACCCCCCTCATCCTAGCTGACCAGTTGCTTCCCCTTGCAAACATTCTATTGTATAGGTTACCAACACATTATTTTCTAAATAATGGTAACAGATACAAACGTGGAATTTTGGAAAAAATATGTACACAATATACAGGACTAACAACTGCAAAAGTTTCAAAGCGTCCACTTTATTAGTTTTGATTTGTGATATTTTAAAAAAATGCATGTTTTGTCAAGCCAAGCATACTCATAGAGAGAAAAATACTAAGGTCCCAACCAGCCAGTCAGTGTTGAGGCATGAATGAAACGTAGTAGTGGCCCTCTGAAAACTCTCACCCGCTGGAGAACTTGATGGGGTTTAAGGCCCACACACACGGAGCAACGTCACGTATCTCTACATTGAACGTAAACAAAAAGGTAAAAAAAGGGTAACAAAACAGTCAAAAGAGTATCTGTACTTCATTCAATTATTCCAATCAGCAATTCTAAATACAGTTGACTACGCTTATAAAGAATTTTTCCGGAAGACACGGGGAATGGGGAAATGAAGGGTACGAGAAAGGATACCCGCGAAGCGGGTAGTAACCTGCTAGTCTATATATATATATATATATATATATATATAAGCGAGAAGTGTGTGTGTGTGTTATTCGGGATGTAACCATATTTAGCGTGGTTTTATCGCTGCCAAACTTGCACAGTATCGAGATGGATGGTCCCTGGTGAACATAGGGTACATTACATTTTGCAACACGCTCCGTAATTAGCGTAATTAGCGATCGACCCCCCCTCCCCCCCCCACCCCCCCCCCCTTCCCCCCCCCCCCCCCCGGTTTAGCTCACTTACTGGCCAGTTGCTTCCCCTTGCAAACGTTCTATTCTCCGTAATTAGCGTAATTAGCGATCGACACCCCCCACCCCAACCCACCCCCTCCATCTTACCTCTGCGACAATATTTCCATCTATACGCCAGCTCGCACTTTACGTTCAGTTTCTGACCCTCTTTCTCTCCAGATCCCTAGGTATAAGCTTTCAACTGTTGGTCGGCACTCTTTTGCTGTCTCAGGACCGACCTCCTGGAACAAACTTCTTATTTCCCTCCGTCAGCGACCGACCCTCTCTGCTTTCAAAGCTAACCTCAAGACCCACCTGTTCCCCCGTCATTAAAGTTCCGCTCTGTTTCTCTTCTCTCTCTTGCCTTTGGGTCTGTTTCTGCTGTATTCCATTTATGTCATCCGTGTGTGTTCGCTTTGTATTGCGTTTTTGTTTGAATGCGTTATGAATGCTAACGTGTGTGTGCGCTTTGATTTGATTTGATTTATATCAAGATTCAGCGCCGTATCAATACTGTATGTTGTTGTTGTTGCTGTGTGTGTATTAGTGCGTGTGTGTCTGTCTGTCTGTGTGTGTCTGCGTCTGTTCGCGCGTGCACGCGTGCACGTTTGTATTAACATCCGTGTTCATATGTTTGCCAAACTGTAGACCAATCTATTGTAATCTGACACCTGTTATCGCATTAACAAGTTGTCTCCCACCCCCGACCCCCATCCGCCACCATTCCTCCTCGTCCCCCCTCACCCCTCTTCATTATCATTTATCACCTTGTCACCCCCTACCCCATTCCCCCTCGTTCCCCCTCACCCCTCTTCATTATCATTTATCACCTTGTCACCCCCTACCCCATTCCCCCTCGTTCCCCCTCACCCCTCTTCATTATCATTTATCACCTTGTCACCCCCTACCCCATTCCCCCTCGTTCCCCCTCACCCCTCTTCATTATCATTTATCACCTTGTCACCCCCTACCCCATTCCCCCTCGTTCCCCCTCACCCCTCTTCATTATCATTTATCACCATGTCACCCCCTACCCCATTCCCCCTCGTTCCCCCTCACCCCTCTTCATTATCATTTATCACCATGTCACCCCCTACCCCATTCCCCCTCGTTCCCCCTCACCCCTCTTCATTATCATTTATCACCTTGTCACCCCCTACCCCATTCCCCCTCGTTCCCCCTCACCCCTCTTCATTATCATTTATCACCTTGTCACCCCCTACCCCATTCCCCCTCGTTCCCCCTCACCCCTCTTCATTATCATTTATCACCTTGTCACCCCCTACCCCATTCCCCCTCGTTCCCCCTCACCCCTCTTCATTATCATTTATCACCATGTCACCCCCTACCCCATTCCCCCTCGTTCCCCCTCACCCCTCTTCATTATCATTTATCACCATGTCACCCCCTACCCCATTCCCCCTCGTTCCCCCTCACCCCTCTTCATTATCATTTATCACCATGTCACCCCCTACCCCATTCCCCCTCGTTCCCCCTCACCCCTCTTCATTATCATTTATCACCATGTCACCCCCTACCCCATTCCCCCTCGTTCCCCCTCACCCCTCTTCATTATCATTTATCACCATGTCACCCCCTACCCCATTCCCCCTCGTTCCCCCTCACCCCTCTTCATTATCATTTATCACCATGTCACCCCCTACCCCATTCCCCCTCGTTCCCCCTCACCCCTCTTCATTATCATTTATCACCTTGTCACCCCATACCCCATTCCCCCTCGTTCCCCCTCACCCCTCTTCATTATCATTTATCACCATGTCACCCCCTACCCCATTCCCCCTCGTTCCCCCTCACCCCTCTTCATTATCATTTATCACCATGTCACCCCCTACCCCATTCCCCCTCGTTCCCCCTCACCCCTCTTCATTATCATTTATCACCATGTCACCCCCTACCCCATTCCCCCTCGTTCCCCCTCACCCCTCTTCATTATCATTTATCACCTTGTCACCCCCTACCCCATTCCCCCTCGTTCCCCCTCACCCCTCTTCATTATCATTTATCACCATGTCACCCCCTACCCCATTCCCCCTCGTTCCCCCTCACCCCTCTTCATTATCATTTATCACCTTGTCACCCCCTACCCCATTCCCCCTCGTTCCCCCTCACCCCTCTTCATTATCATTTATCACCATGTCACCCCCTACCCCATTCCCCCTCGTTCCCCCTCACCCCTCTTCATTATCATTTATCACCATGTCACCCCCTACCCCATTCCCCCTCGTTCCCCCTCACCCCTCTTCATTATCATTTATCACCTTGTCACCCCCTACCCCATTCCCCCTCGTTCCCCCTCACCCCTCTTCATTATCATTTATCACCATGTCACCCCCTACCCCATTCCCCCTCGTTCCCCCTCACCCCTCTTCATTATCATTTATCACCTTGTCACCCCATACCCCATTCCCCCTCGTTCCCCCTCACCCCTCTTCATTATCATTTATCACCATGTCACCCCCTACCCCATTCCCCCTCGTTCCCCCTCACCCCTCTTCATTATCATTTATCACCATGTCACCCCCTACCCCATTCCCCCTCGTTCCCCCTCACCCCTCTTCATTATCATTTATCACCTTGTCACCCCCTACCCCATTCCCCCTCGTTCCCCCTCACCCCTCTTCATTATCATTTATCACCTTGTCACCCCCTACCCCATTCCCCCTCGTTCCCCCTCACCCCTCTTCATTATCATTTATCACCATGTCACCCCCTACCCCATTCCCCCTCGTTCCCCCTCACCCCTCTTCATTATCATTTATCACCTTGTCACCCCATACCCCATTCCCCCTCGTTCCCCCTCACCCCTCTTCATTATCATTTATCACCATGTCACCCCCTACCCCATTCCCCCTCGTTCCCCCTCACCCCTCTTCATTATCATTTATCACCTTGTCACCCCATACCCCATTCCCCCTCGTTCCCCCTCACCCCTCTTCATTATCATTTATCACCATGTCACCCCCTACCCCATTCCCCCTCGTTCCCCCTCACCCCTCTTCATTATCATTTATCACCATGTCACCCCCTACCCCATTCCCCCTCGTTCCCCCTCACCCCTCTTCATTATCATTTATCACCTTGTCACCCCCTACCCCATTCCCCCTCGTTCCCCCTCACCCCTCTTCATTATCATTTATCACCATGTCACCCCCTACCCCATTCCCCCTCGTTCCCCCTCACCCCTCTTCATTATCATTTATCACCATGTCACCCCCTACCCCATTCCCCCTCGTTCCCCCTCACCCCTCTTCATTATCATTTATCACCATGTCACCCCCTACCCCATTCCCCCTCGTTCCCCCTCACCCCTCTTCATTATCATTTATCACCATGTCACCCCCTACCCCATTCCCCCTCGTTCCCCCTCACCCCTCTTCATTATCATTTATCACCATGTCACCCCCTACCCCATTCCCCCTCGTTCCCCCTCACCCCTCTTCATTATCATTTATCACCTTGTCACCCCCTACCCCATTCCCCCTCGTTCCCCCTCACCCCTCTTCATTATCATTTATCACCATGTCACCCCCTACCCCATTCCCCCTCGTTCCCCCTCACCCCTCTTCATTATCATTTATCACCTTGTCACCCCATACATTTATCACCCCCCATTCCCCCTCGTCCCCCTCGTTCCCCCTCACCCCTCTTCATTATCATTTATCACCATGTCACCCCCTACCCCATTCCCCCTCGTTCCCCCTCACCCCTCTTCATTATCATTTATCACCTTGTCACCCCATACCCCATTCCCCCTCGTTCCCCCTCACCCCTCTTCATTATCATTTATCACCATGTCACCCCCTACCCCATTCCCCCTCGTTCCCCCTCACCCCTCTTCATTATCATTTATCACCTTGTCACCCCATACCCCATTCCCCCTCGTTCCCCCTCACCCCTCTTCATTATCATTTATCACCATGTCACCCCCTACCCCATTCCCCCTCGTTCCCCCTCACCCCTCTTCATTATCATTTATCACCATGTCACCCCCTACCCCATTCCCCCTCGTTCCCCCTCACCCCTCTTCATTATCATTTATCACCATGTCACCCCCTACCCCATTCCCCCTCGTTCCCCCTCACCCCTCTTCATTATCATTTATCACCATGTCACCCCCTACCCCATTCCCCCTCGTTCCCCCTCACCCCTCTTCATTATCATTTATCACCATGTCACCCCCTACCCCATTCCCCCTCGTTCCCCCTCACCCCTCTTCATTATCATTTATCACCATGTCACCCCCTACCCCATTCCCCCTCGTTCCCCCTCACCCCTCTTCATTATCATTTATCACCATGTCACCCCCTACCCCATTCCCCCTCGTTCCCCCTCACCCCTCTTCATTATCATTTATCACCATGTCACCCCCTACCCCATTCCCCCTCGTTCCCCCTCACCCCTCTTCATTATCATTTATCACCATGTCACCCCCTACCCCATTCCCCCTCGTTCCCCCTCACCCCTCTTCATTATCATTTATCACCATGTCACCCCCTACCCCATTCCCCCTCGTTCCCCCTCACCCCTCTTCATTATCATTTATCACCATGTCACCCCCTACCCCATTCCCCCTCGTTCCCCCTCACCCCTCTTCATTATCATTTATCACCTTGTCACCCCATACCCCATTCCCCCTCGTTCCCCCTCACCCCTCTTCATTATCATTTATCACCTTGTCACCCCCTACCCCATTCCCCCTCGTTCCCCCTCACCCCTCTTCATTATCATTTATCACCTTGTCACCCCCTACCCCATTCCCCCTCGTTCCCCCTCACCCCTCTTCATTATCATTTATCACCTTGTCACCCCATACCCCATTCCCCCTCGTTCCCCCTCACCCCTCTTCATTATCATTTATCACCATGTCACCCCCTACCCCATTCCCCCTCGTTCCCCCTCACCCCTCTTCATTATCATTTATCACCATGTCACCCCCTACCCCATTCCCCCTCGTTCCCCCTCACCCCTCTTCATTATCATTTATCACCTTGTCACCCCCTACCCCATTCCCCCTCGTTCCCCCTCACCCCTCTTCATTATCATTTATCACCATGTCACCCCCTACCCCATTCCCCCTCGTTCCCCCTCACCCCTCTTCATTATCATTTATCACCACCCCTCTTCATTATCATTTATGTCACCCCCTACCCCATTCCCCCTCGTTCCCCCTCACCCCTCTTCATTATCATTTATCACCTTGTCACCCCCTACCCCATTCCCCCTCGTTCCCCCTCACCCCTCTTCATTATCATTTATCACCATGTCACCCCCTACCCCATTCCCCCTCGTTCCCCCTCACCCCTCTTCATTATCATTTATCACCTTGTCACCCCCTACCCCATTCCCCCTCGTTCCCCCTCACCCCTCTTCATTATCATTTATCACCATGTCACCCCCTACCCCATTCCCCCTCGTTCCCCCTCACCCCTCTTCATTATCATTTATCACCATGTCACCCCCTACCCCATTCCCCCTCGTTCCCCCTCACCCCTCTTCATTATCATTTATCACCTTGTCACCCCCTACCCCATTCCCCCTCGTTCCCCCTCACCCCTCTTCATTATCATTTATCACCATGTCACCCCCTACCCCATTCCCCCTCGTTCCCCCTCACCCCTCTTCATTATCATTTATCACCTTGTCACCCCATACCCCATTCCCCCTCGTTCCCCCTCACCCCTCTTCATTATCATTTATCACCATGTCACCCCCTACCCCATTCCCCCTCGTTCCCCCTCACCCCTCTTCATTATCATTTATCACCATGTCACCCCCTACCCCATTCCCCCTCGTTCCCCCTCACCCCTCTTCATTATCATTTATCACCTTGTCACCCCATACCCCATTCCCCCTCGTTCCCCCTCACCCCTCTTCATTATCATTTATCACCTTGTCACCCCCTACCCCATTCCCCCTCGTTCCCCCTCACCCCTCTTCATTATCATTTATCACCATGTCACCCCCTACCCCATTCCCCCTCGTTCCCCCTCACCCCTCTTCATTATCATTTATCACCATGTCACCCCCTACCCCATTCCCCCTCGTTCCCCCTCACCCCTCTTCATTATCATTTATCACCATGTCACCCCCTACCCCATTCCCCCTCGTTCCCCCTCACCCCTCTTCATTATCATTTATCACCATGTCACCCCCTACCCCATTCCCCCTCGTTCCCCCTCACCCCTCTTCATTATCATTTATCACCTTGTCACCCCATACCCCATTCCCCCTCGTTCCCCCTCACCCCTCTTCATTATCATTTATCACCATGTCACCCCCTACCCCATTCCCCCTCGTTCCCCCTCACCCCTCTTCATTATCATTTATCACCTTGTCACCCCATACCCCATTCCCCCTCGTTCCCCCTCACCCCTCTTCATTATCATTTATCACCATGTCACCCCCTACCCCATTCCCCCTCGTTCCCCCTCACCCCTCTTCATTATCATTTATCACCATGTCACCCCCTACCCCATTCCCCCTCGTTCCCCCTCACCCCTCTTCATTATCATTTATCACCTTGTCACCCCCTACCCCATTCCCCCTCGTTCCCCCTCACCCCTCTTCATTATCATTTATCACCTTGTCACCCCCTACCCCATTCCCCCTCGTTCCCCCTCACCCCTCTTCATTATCATTTATCACCATGTCACCCCCTACCCCATTCCCCCTCGTTCCCCCTCACCCCTCTTCATTATCATTTATCACCTTGTCACCCCCTACCCCATTCCCCCTCGTTCCCCCTCACCCCTCTTCATTATCATTTATCACCATGTCACCCCCTACCCCATTCCCCCTCGTTCCCCCTCACCCCTCTTCATTATCATTTATCACCTTGTCACCCCCTACCCCATTCCCCCTCGTTCCCCCTCACCCCTCTTCATTATCATTTATCACCATGTCACCCCCTACCCCATTCCCCCTCGTTCCCCCTCACCCCTCTTCATTATCATTTATCACCATGTCACCCCCTACCCCATTCCCCCTCGTTCCCCCTCACCCCTCTTCATTATCATTTATCACCTTGTCACCCCCTACCCCATTCCCCCTCGTTCCCCCTCACCCCTCTTCATTATCATTTATCACCATGTCACCCCCTACCCCATTCCCCCTCGTTCCCCCTCACCCCTCTTCATTATCATTTATCACCTTGTCACCCCATACCCCATTCCCCCTCGTTCCCCCTCACCCCTCTTCATTATCATTTATCACCATGTCACCCCCTACCCCATTCCCCCTCGTTCCCCCTCACCCCTCTTCATTATCATTTATCACCATGTCACCCCCTACCCCATTCCCCCTCGTTCCCCCTCACCCCTCTTCATTATCATTTATCACCTTGTCACCCCATACCCCATTCCCCCTCGTTCCCCCTCACCCCTCTTCATTATCATTTATCACCTTGTCACCCCCTACCCCATTCCCCCTCGTTCCCCCTCACCCCTCTTCATTATCATTTATCACCATGTCACCCCCTACCCCATTCCCCCTCGTTCCCCCTCACCCCTCTTCATTATCATTTATCACCATGTCACCCCCTACCCCATTCCCCCTCGTTCCCCCTCACCCCTCTTCATTATCATTTATCACCATGTCACCCCCTACCCCATTCCCCCTCGTTCCCCCTCACCCCTCTTCATTATCATTTATCACCATGTCACCCCCTACCCCATTCCCCCTCGTTCCCCCTCACCCCTCTTCATTATCATTTATCACCTTGTCACCCCATACCCCATTCCCCCTCGTTCCCCCTCACCCCTCTTCATTATCATTTATCACCATGTCACCCCCTACCCCATTCCCCCTCGTTCCCCCTCACCCCTCTTCATTATCATTTATCACCTTGTCACCCCATACCCCATTCCCCCTCGTTCCCCCTCACCCCTCTTCATTATCATTTATCACCTTGTCACCCCCTACCCCATTCCCCCTCGTTCCCCCTCACCCCTCTTCATTATCATTTATCACCTTGTCACCCCCTACCCCATTCCCCCTCGTTCCCCCTCACCCCTCTTCATTATCATTTATCACCATGTCACCCCCTACCCCATTCCCCCTCGTTCCCCCTCACCCCTCTTCATTATCATTTATCACCTTGTCACCCCCTACCCCATTCCCCCTCGTTCCCCCTCACCCCTCTTCATTATCATTTATCACCATGTCACCCCCTACCCCATTCCCCCTCGTTCCCCCTCACCCCTCTTCATTATCATTTATCACCTTGTCACCCCATACCCCATTCCCCCTCGTTCCCCCTCACCCCTCTTCATTATCATTTATCACCATGTCACCCCCTACCCCATTCCCCCTCGTTCCCCCTCACCCCTCTTCATTATCATTTATCACCTTGTCACCCCATACCCCATTCCCCCTCGTTCCCCCTCACCCCTCTTCATTATCATTTATCACCATGTCACCCCCTACCCCATTCCCCCTCGTTCCCCCTCACCCCTCTTCATTATCATTTATCACCTTGTCACCCCCTACCCCATTCCCCCTCGTTCCCCCTCACCCCTCTTCATTATCATTTATCACCATGTCACCCCCTACCCCATTCCCCCTCGTTCCCCCTCACCCCTCTTCATTATCATTTATCACCATGTCACCCCCTACCCCATTCCCCCTCGTTCCCCCTCACCCCTCTTCATTATCATTTATCACCTTGTCACCCCATACCCCATTCCCCCTCGTTCCCCCTCACCCCTCTTCATTATCATTTATCACCATGTCACCCCCTACCCCATTCCCCCTCGTTCCCCCTCACCCCTCTTCATTATCATTTATCACCTTGTCACCCCATACCCCATTCCCCCTCGTTCCCCCTCACCCCTCTTCATTATCATTTATCACCATGTCACCCCCTACCCCATTCCCCCTCGTTCCCCCTCACCCCTCTTCATTATCATTTATCACCATGTCACCCCCTACCCCATTCCCCCTCGTTCCCCCTCACCCCTCTTCATTATCATTTATCACCTTGTCACCCCATACCCCATTCCCCCTCGTTCCCCCTCACCCCTCTTCATTATCATTTATCACCTTGTCACCCCCTACCCCATTCCCCCTCGTTCCCCCTCACCCCTCTTCATTATCATTTATCACCATGTCACCCCCTACCCCATTCCCCCTCGTTCCCCCTCACCCCTCTTCATTATCATTTATCACCATGTCACCCCCTACCCCATTCCCCCTCGTTCCCCCTCACCCCTCTTCATTATCATTTATCACCATGTCACCCCCTACCCCATTCCCCCTCGTTCCCCCTCACCCCTCTTCATTATCATTTATCACCATGTCACCCCCTACCCCATTCCCCCTCGTTCCCCCTCACCCCTCTTCATTATCATTTATCACCTTGTCACCCCATACCCCATTCCCCCTCGTTCCCCCTCACCCCTCTTCATTATCATTTATCACCATGTCACCCCCTACCCCATTCCCCCTCGTTCCCCCTCACCCCTCTTCATTATCATTTATCACCTTGTCACCCCATACCCCATTCCCCCTCGTTCCCCCTCACCCCTCTTCATTATCATTTATCACCATGTCACCCCCTACCCCATTCCCCCTCGTTCCCCCTCACCCCTCTTCATTATCATTTATCACCTTGTCACCCCCTACCCCATTCCCCCTCGTTCCCCCTCACCCCTCTTCATTATCATTTATCACCATGTCACCCCCTACCCCATTCCCCCTCGTTCCCCCTCACCCCTCTTCATTATCATTTATCACCATGTCACCCCCTACCCCATTCCCCCTCGTTCCCCCTCACCCCTCTTCATTATCATTTATCACCATGTCACCCCCTACCCCATTCCCCCTCGTTCCCCCTCACCCCTCTTCATTATCATTTATCACCTTGTCACCCCATACCCCATTCCCCCTCGTTCCCCCTCACCCCTCTTCATTATCATTTATCACCATGTCACCCCCTACCCCATTCCCCCTCGTTCCCCCTCACCCCTCTTCATTATCATTTATCACCTTGTCACCCCATACCCCATTCCCCCTCGTTCCCCCTCACCCCTCTTCATTATCATTTATCACCATGTCACCCCCTACCCCATTCCCCCTCGTTCCCCCTCACCCCTCTTCATTATCATTTATCACCTTGTCACCCCATACCCCATTCCCCCTCGTTCCCCCTCACCCCTCTTCATTATCATTTATCACCATGTCACCCCCTACCCCATTCCCCCTCGTTCCCCCTCACCCCTCTTCATTATCATTTATCACCTTGTCACCCCCTACCCCATTCCCCCTCGTTCCCCCTCACCCCTCTTCATTATCATTTATCACCTTGTCACCCCCTACCCCATTCCCCCTCGTTCCCCCTCACCCCTCTTCATTATCATTTATCACCATGTCACCCCCTACCCCATTCCCCCTCGTTCCCCCTCACCCCTCTTCATTATCATTTATCACCTTGTCACCCCCTACCCCATTCCCCCTCGTTCCCCCTCACCCCTCTTCATTATCATTTATCACCATGTCACCCCCTACCCCATTCCCCCTCGTTCCCCCTCACCCCTCTTCATTATCATTTATCACCTTGTCACCCCCTACCCCATTCCCCCTCGTTCCCCCTCACCCCTCTTCATTATCATTTATCACCTTGTCACCCCCTACCCCATACACTTCATCATGTACCATCCGCGGCAATCTGGTCCTTTAGTCACCCCCTACCCCATACACTTCATCATGTACCATCCGCGGCAATCTGGTCCTTTAGTCACCCCCTACCCCATACACTTCATCATGTACCATCCGCGGCAATCTGGTCCTTTAGTCACCCCCTACCCCATACACTTCATCATGTACCATCCGCGGCAATCTGGTCCTTTAGTCACCCTCTACCCCATACACTTCATCATGTACCATCCGCGGCAATCTGGTCCTTTAGTCACCCTCTACCCCATACACTTCATCATGTACCATCCGCGGCAATCTGGTCCTTTAGTCACCCCCTACCCCATACACTTCATCATGTACCATCCGCGGCAATCTGGTCCTTTAGTCACCCCCTACCCCATACACTTCATCATGTACCATCCGCGGCAATCTGGTCCTTTAGTCACCCCCTACCCCATACACTTCATCATGTACCATCCGCGGCAATCTGGTCCTTTAGTCACCCTCTACCCCATACACTTCATCATGTACCATCCGCGGCAATCTGGTCCTTTAGTCACCCCTCGTGCTTACGGCCCTCAATCTGAAAGTCGGCTTCTTTCAGCTTTGTGTGATCAAAATGATGTCATATTTTCATTGCATAAGATAATGTATCTTTATGTTTTATTTGTGTTAGATTTGTAAAGCGCTTAGATCCCTAACTCAGAGAATAGGCGGTATATAAATTATTATTAGTAGTAGTAGTAGTAATAGTATTATTGTTATTATTATTGTTTATTATTATTATTATTATTATTATTATTATTATTATTATTATTATTATATCACAATGACCATAGGCTGATCCTACCCCTATCCATTTCCCCAAATGCCAGAATGTCGCTTCTTTACGATTGTTTTATGCAAAAATGTTGCGGGGGCGGGGGGGGGGGGGGGGGGGGGGGGGGGGGTACAAGATAGCCCAGTCTCTTCCCTCCCCACATCACCACACCGTCGCTTCACCTCGTGGAGTTGTCTCCCGTGTGAGGCTGTGGCGACTTGCCGTCAGAGGTCGCTGGTGTTGTAAGGGAGTTAACTCCTCCATCAAGATGGCGGCTAGGTCCCTGAAGAGTTGATGTATGGTAGTCTGTGTGCTGTGAATGATGGGAATTGTGTCTGGAAGAGGACTAGTTCAACTACATCATACAGGTACCACTAGTGACAATGGTAGTCTGTGTGCTGTGAATGATGGGGAATGTGTCTGGAAGAGGACTAGTTCAACTACATCATACAAGTACCACTAGTCACAGTGACAATGGTAGTCTGTGTGCTGTGAATGATGGGGATTATGTCTGGAAGAGGACTAGTTCAGTTACATCATGCATGTACCACTAGTGACAATGGTAGTCTGTGTGCTGTGATGGATGGGGATTGTGTCTGGAAGAGGACTAGTTCAGTTACATCATGCATGTATCACTAGTGACAATGGTAGTCTGTGTGCTGTGATGGATGGGGATTGTGTCTGGAAGAGGACTAGTTCAACTACATCATGCATGTACCACTAGTCACAGTGACAATGGTAGTCTGTGTGCTGTGAATGATGGGGATTGTGTCTGGAAGAGGACTAGTTCAACTACATCATACATGTACCACTAGTGACAATGGTAGTCTGTGTGCTGTGAATGATGGGGATTGTGTCTGGAAGAGGACTAGTTCAACTACATCATGCATGTACCACTAGTGACAATGGTAGTCTGTGCTGTGAATGATGGGGACTGTGTCTGGAAGAGGACTAGTTCAACTACATCATACATGTACCACTAGTGACAATGGTAGTCTGTGTGCTGTGAATGATGGGGATTGTGTCTGGAAGAGGACTAGTTCAGTTACATCATACATGTACCACTAGTGACAATGGTAGTCTGTGTGCTGTGAATGATGGGGATTGTGTCTGGAAGAGGACTAGTTCAGTTACATCATACATGTACCACTAGTGACAATGGTAGTCTGTGCTGTGAATGATGGGGACTGTGTCTGGAAGAGGACTAGTTCAACTACATCATACATGTACCACTAGTGACAATGGTAGTCTGTGTGCTGTGAATGATGGGGATTGTGTCTGGAAGAGGACTAGTTCAACTACATCATGCATGTACCACTAGTGACAATGGTAGTCTGTGCTGTGAATGATGGGGACTGTGTCTGGAAGAGGACTAGTTCAACTACATCATACAGGTACCACTAGTGACAATGGTAGTCTGTGCTGTGAGTGATGGGGACTGTGTCTGGAAGAGGACTAGTTCAACTACATCATGCATGTACCACTAGTGACAATGGTAGTCTGTGCTGTGAAATATGGGAATTATTCAACTACATCATGCATGTACCACTAGTGACAATGGTAGTCTGTGCTGTGAATGATGGGAATTGTGTCCTGATGAGGACTAGTTCAGCTACATCATGCATGTACCACTAGTGACAATGGGGTGGCTCCTTAGCATCTGTACCAGTGTGTATGTGTGTGCAGAGTAAATAACTACAATTATGTTAAAGTTTGGAATTTATCGGAATGATTTTGTTTCTGCATCCGCTGGTTCTTAGGCTTCTTTTATGAAACAGATAATCGACGATTACTTAAAACGATCGTACTAATCCGTTGTTGATGTGCTACCACTCAACTGATATACATGATCAATAAAACGTGTGCGCAACTTTTCAGGAACCCTACTGACATACAAACAAACTGAACATAGACTAAACAAGCACATGCAAAGGCACGCGAGCGCGCACGCATTCAGATACTGAACTCACATTTACACACACAGTTACATACTCACTCGTGCACACACACACACACACACACACACACACACACACACACACACACACACACACACACACACACACACACACACACACACATACACTCACTCGTGCACACACACACACACACACACACACACACACACACACACACACACACACACACACACACACACACACACACACACACACACACACACACACACACACACACACACACACACACACACGCACGCACACACACACACACACACACACACACACGCATGCACACACACGCACGCACACACACACACACACACACACGCATGCACGCACGCGCGCGCACGCACACACACAAACACAAACACATGCACGCACACGCACGCACACGCACACGCACACGCACACGCACACGCACGCACTCGCACTCGCACTCGCACTCGCACTCGCACGCACACGCACACGCACACGCACACGCACGCACACACACACACACACACACGCACACACACACACACACACACATGATTTTAATGATAATAAATGAATAAATAGAGCAATAGAAGGCAAACACAGGAATAGACATCTACACACAGAAACAAGCAGCCAAACCATGACTGCAGGTTGTTGAAGAAGTGTGTCACCGGGCAGCATTAGTGGGATAGGGATTAGCCTGTAACTCTCCACAAGGCTTCTGACGAGTGAGTGTAAATACACGTGCATGTGTGTATGTGTGTTTGCGGGTACACGTGCGTGTACACAAACACATTAATGCTTGTATCTATTCCAACCTTTGTTGCGCATATACAACCGTGCACGTAAATACCTCTATGACTATTTTAATCCCTATGATGGAATTGTAATACCTATGATGTCCTTTTAATCCCTATGATGTCCTTTTAATCCATATGATGACCTTTTAATCCCTATGATGTCCTTTTAATCCCTATGATGGAATTGTAATACCTATGATGTCCTTTTAATCCCTATGATGTCCTTTTAATCCCTATGATGGAATTGTAATGCCTATGATGACCTTTTAATCCATATGATGACCTTTTAATCCATATGATGACCTTTTAATCCCTATGATGACCTTTTAATCCATATAATGTCATTTTAATCCATATAAGGTCACTGTAAATTAAGTGTAATCCCTATTATATCATTGTAACCCATATCATGTCATTGCAATCTCTATAATGTCATTGTCATCCCTGTGATGTCATTGTAATCCATACAAGGTCACTGTGATCCCTATGATGTCATCTTAATCCCTATAATGCAATTTTAATCCCTATAATGTCATTGCAATCCCTATAATGTCATTGTAATCCCTATGATGTCATCTTAATCCCTATAATGCAATTTTAATCCCTATGATGTCATTGCAATCCCTATAATGTCATTGTAATCCCTATGATGTCATTGTAATCCCTATGATGTCATTGTAATCCCTATAATGTCATTGTAATCCCTATGATGTCATTGTAATCCCTATAATGTCATTATAATCCCTATGATGTCATTGTAATCCATATGATGTCATTGTAATCCCTATGATGTCATTGTAATCCCTATGATGTCATTGTAATCCCTATGATGTCATTGTAATCCCTATGATGTCATTGTAATCCCTATGATGTCATTGTAATCCCTATGATGTCATTGTAATCCCTATGATGTCATTGCAATCCCTATGATGTCATTGTAATCCATATGATGTCATTGTAATCCATATGATGTCATTGTAATCCATATGATGTCATTGTAATCCATATGATGTCATTGTAATCCCTATGATGTCATTGTAATCCCTATGATGTCATTGTAATCCATATGATGTCATTGTAATCCCTATGATGTCATTGTAATCCATATGATGTCATTGTAATCCCTATGATGTCATTGTAATCCATATGATGTCATTGTAATCGCTATGATGTCATTGTAATCCCTATGATGTCATTGTAATCCATATGATGTCATTGTAATCCTATAATGTCATTGTAATCCATATAATGTCATTGTAATCGCTATGATGTCATTGTAATCCCTATGATGTCATTGTAATCCATATGATGTCATTGTAATCCCTATGATGTCATTGTAATCCCTATGATGTCATTGTAATCCCTATGATGTCATTGTAATCCCTATGATGTCATTGTAATCCCTATGATGTCATTGTAATCCCTATGATGTCATTGTAATCCCTATGATGTCATTGTAATCCCTATGATGTCATTGTAATCCCTATGATGTCATTGTAATCCCTATGATGTCATTGTAATCCCTATGATGTCATTGTAATCCCTATGATGTCATTGTAATCCCTATGATGTCATTGTAATCCCTATGATGTCGTTGTAATCCCTATGATGTCATTGTAATCCCTATGATGTCATTGTAATCCCTATGATGTCATTGTAATCCATATAATGTCATTGTAATCCCTATGATGTCATTGTAATCCCTATGATGTCATTGTAATCCCTATGATGTCATTGTAATCCCTATGATGTCATTGTAATCCCTATGATGTCATTGTAATCCCTATGATGTCATTGTAATCCCTATGATGTCATTGTAATCCCTATGATGTCATTGTAATCCCTATGATGTCATTGTAATCCCTATGATGTCATTGTAATCCATATGATGTCATTGTAATCCATATAATGTCATTGTAATCGCTATGATGTCATTGTAATCGCTATGATGTCATTGTAATCCCTATGATGTCATTGTAATCCATATGATGTCATTGTAACCTATATGATGTCATTGTAATCCCTATGATGCCATAGTAATCCCTATGATGTCATTGTAATCCCTATGATGTCATTGTAATCCCTATGATGTCATTGTAATCCCTATGATGTCATTGTAATCCCTATGATGTCATTGTAATCCCTATGATGTCATTGTAATCCCTATGATGTCATTGTAATCCCTATGATGTCATTGTAATCCCTATGATGTCATTGTAATCCCTATGATGTCATTGTAATCCCTATGATGTCATTGTAATCCTATAATGTCATTGTAATCCATATAATGTCATTGTAATCCCTATGATGTCATTGTAATCCCTATGATGTCATTGTAATCCCTATGATGTCATTGTAATCCCTATGATGTCATTGCAATCCCTATGATGTCATTGTAACCCCTATGATGTCATTGTAATCACTATGATGTCATTGTAATTCATATAATGTCATTATGATCGCTATGATGTCATTGTAATCGCTATGATGTCATTGTAATCGCTATGATGTCATTGTAATCCCTATGATGTCATTGTAATCCATATGATGTCATTGTAATCCATATGATGTCATTGTAATCCCTATGATGTCATTGTAATCCATATGATGTCATTGTAATACCTATGATGTCATTGTAATCCATATGATGTCATTGTAATCCCTATGATGTCATTGTAATCCATATGATGTCATTGTAATCCCTATGATGTCATTGTAATCCCTATGATGTCATTGTAATCCCTATGATGTCATTGTAATCCATATGATGTCATTGTAATCCCTATGATGTCATTGTAATCGCTATGATGTCATTGTAATCGCTATGATGTCATTGTAATCCCTATGATGTCATTGTAATCCATATGATGTCATTGTAATCCCTATGATGTCATTGTAATCCCTATGATGTCATTGTAACCTATATGATGTCATTGTAATCCCTACAATGTCATTGTAATCCCTATGATGTCATTGTAATCCCTATGATGTCATTGTAATCCCTATGATGTCATTGTAATCCATATGATGTCATTGTAATCCCTATGATGTCATTGTAATCCCTATGATGTCATTGTAATCCCTATGATGTCATTGTAATCCCTATGATGTCATTGTAATCCCTATGATGTCATTGTAATCCCTATGATGTCATTGTAATCCCTATGATGTCATTGTAATCCCTATGATGTCATTGTAATCCCTATGATGTCATTGTAATCCCTATGATGTCATTGTAATCCATATGATGTCATTGTAATCCCTATGATGTCATTGTAATCCCTATGATGTCATTGTAATCCATATAATGTCATTGTAATCGCTATGATGTCATTGTAATCGCTATGATGTCATCGTAATCGCTATGATGTCATTGTAATCCCTATGATGTCATTGTAATCCATATGATGTCATTGTAATCCCTATGATGTCATTGTAATCCCTATGATGTCATTGTAACCTATATGATGTCATTGTAATCCCTATGATGTCATTGTAATCCCTATGATGTCATTGTAATCGATATGATGTCATTGTAATCCCTATGATGTCATTGTAATCCCTATGATGTCATTGTAATCCCTATGATGTCATTGTAATCCCTATGATGTCATTGTAATCCCTACGATGTCATTGTAATCCCTATGATATCATTGTAATCCCTATGATGTCATTGTAATTGATATGATGTCATTGTAATCCATGTGATGTCATTGTAATCCCTA
>CM065703.1:302377-317377 GCA_017654935.2 Phymorhynchus buccinoides | reverse complement strand
CTGTTCTACATACTGTGGCATCAAGGCGCCTCCTCAACGGTCAACAACAGATATAGCCCGTCGTTCTGATAGGGTAGCCGATTACAAAAATAAGAAACTCATGTTCGAAATGCATGTTTGCAGATTTTAGCATCAATCGTCTATTTGGCTCTGAAACATGTTTTTTGTCCTTTCTGAAATGGACATTGATAACTACAAAATGTCCAGCGCGCTAGTCTGCAGCTCCAAGTGGAATACAGATCAACTGGTAGGCCTGCAATGGACGTTGGTGTGTTTTCGAATCCTACTTGGACTGGGGTATAACTATGCAAGTTAGAACGCATATGGATGTTGGTGTGTTGGCGAATCCTTGTTGGACTGGGGTATAAGTATACAAGTTAGAACGCATAGTAGGCCTGCAATGGACGTTGGTGTGTTGGCGAATCCTTGTTGGACTGGGGTATAATTATGCAAGTTAGAACGCATAGTAGGAACATGGACAGGAACGACATGTGATAATGCATGAATGATGCCATTCGTTATGCTCACATTCATGGCGTTCATCTAATTACCCGTGCGTGCATTTCCCTGGGTGTAGCTCGCAGTGCCTGTGGTATGTTTGTACTTTTAAAATGCTTTGCGCTTTGAGTTGTGCAATCCAGGGTGGCAAATCATTATCAGTTTGAGTTTAAGTTCGCCGGCGAAACAGTAGTGCTCAATGTGTTCTGAGAGTGTTTGATTTAGCCAATGACCAATCCCTTGCGTGTGTTTGCGGAGTGAAGTATCAGGTTGTGAGAGACGGACAAACACTGTTAGGTTGAACATCCATTTTCCATCTTGTGCTTCATTAACCTAGATTTCTGGCTTTTCATTTTTGATTTGTAAGTAAACATTCCTTAATGCGTCTATATTATAGCACGTGTTGTTGGAGATTCGCAATGCAAGCGCACGACAAGACGAATGGATGGATAGGCTAAATTACATTACTTAGCAAATCCTACAAAAATACTGTATTATTGTTATTTTTAAACATAATCATAACCAATGATATACAAAAATCTATGAACGAAATAAAACATGATGTGAATTGAAAGGAGACAACAAAAAAGCATGAAATACAACCATGTTTGGGGCGGATCAGCCAGTCATGGAAGAGGGGAGGGGGTAGCTCCAAGTGGTCAGTTGTGGTGGGGTGATGGTTCTGAGGGGATTGCCTCCCAGAAGCTGATGATAATTTGAATGTAAAAGATGCAATACAGGCTTCTCGTGAGAGAATAACTGTAGCGTCGAACTACAATTTGTCTTCCTCTTTTTCTTTCCATTTTTTGTCTGAGGGGGTGGAACCCCTGTAGTCCCCCAAAAATCCATCTTTGATGCAGTACCAAGTCCATGACAGCAATGTGACTATTAACTCTTTCGTTTCCTTGTGTCCTTTCTGGGTTTTGGGGGTGGTTTTTTTGCCGTTATAATTTTTGGGGGGGCAGAGAGATACGACTGCCCCCCCCTACTCGAAGCCAGAGGGGTTCCCCCCCCCCCGTTCCTACGCCAGTGGGTGAGGGTGAGAAGGGGAGGGGTCGCATATTTCTACAATAAACAACAGTGTACATCAAACGTTCGTCTGTCATGCATGAGGCATCGCGGGGGGTCTCTGAGGCTTGTGGACCAAACAAAGCTTTCTGTCAACCTTGTTTTATTTCGGTGAGAAAGAAAAAGATAGAAAGAGAGAGCGGGGGAGAGAGGGCATATTCCTTCTTGATTGCAGAGAGAGAGGGAAATACTAAATACGAAATACGAATGTTTTATTGAGGGTAAAAAGGATAAGCTACAATAGCTTCTTTGCACCTGACCCTCTCACTCACACACTCACACCATGCATCAGGCAATGAAAAATTGACATAAAAACAATCAAGTCAAGAAAATGAAACAAAAATGGGCACATGAAATAATTGACAGAGAATCAAGTTGGGACATTAAACAGATATACAGAGAGACATACACAAATTACAAGAATCTTGGCATAAGTTAATATTTGTAGTAAAGCTCATTAACATAACTGATGGACAAGATTGTCCATTATATACGTGTGATAAAATTTGCGAAAGGAAGATATGCTAGTTTTATTTTTGAAATTATCAGGGAAGTCGTTCCACAGTTTACCACCTGAGTATGTAAGGGATGCTTTATATAGATCTGTTCTGGGGCGGGGCATTATTCATTTGGTTTTGCTTCGAATTGCATGGACTTTAAATTTAGTAATATGATATTTTGGTACTAACTTATTTATGATCTTGTACATAAGGGTACCTTTGTTTAGTAGACATTTCAAATCAAATGGTAGAATGTTGAGTTCTTTATAGTCAATGGTTTCAAGGGAGGACGATTTAAGGAGTATGAGTTTAAGAGAACGTTTGTATAACTTTTCAACGTATTTGAGTGTGTTTTTACTAGCTGAATTTCAACATGTTGATGCATAATCAATGTCAGGCTGAATATAGGCATGGAAAAAATGTTTACGGGTATGTTGATCCAAAAAGTGCTTTAGTCTATTGAGCTGGAATACTTTTTTTTAGATTTTCTTGGCCAGTATTTGCATGTGTTTTGACCATGATAAGTTGTTGTCAATGTATAGGCCGAGTAAGTTGTGTGAAGTAACTTCTTCTAGAGACGTTTCATAGATAGTTGGTGTACTTAATTGATTTTTAAAGTTTTGCCTCTTTTGTCTTGTGATTAACATGAATTTAGATTTTTGGGGATGTAATGCCATATGATTTTGCTCTGACCAGTCAACTAAATTATTAATGTCACTCTGCAATTCAGAACAGATCGAGTCAGCATTATAACCGTTTGTATGGATTGTGGTGTTGTCTGCAAAAAGTTCACAGGGTGAAGTAAGATGAAGCGGGGGGTCATTTATATAAATGGTGAAGAGTATAGGTCCTAAGACAGAGCCTCAGAGGGAGAGAGAGAGAGAGAGAGAGAGAGAGAGAGAGAGAGAGAGAGAGAGAGAGAGAGAGAGAGAGAGAGAGAGAGAGAGAGAGAGAGACAGACAGACAGACAGACAGACAGACAGACAGACAGACAGACAGACAGACAGACAGACAGACAGACAGACAGACAGACAGACAGACAGACAGACAGAGAGAGAGAGAGAGAGAGAGAGAGAGAGAGAGAGAGAGAGAGAGAGAGAGAGAGACAAAGAGGCATAGAGAGAAAGAGAAAGAGAGAGAGGGAGAGAGAGGGAGCAGAAGAAGTCAAACAGTCAGACAGACAGACCTAGATAGGAGGGGGTGGAAGGAAATGCTAGTATTAATTTCATAGTGTTCTTCTATAATCGCTGTCCCTTTCAGAATGTAGGATTGATGCGCTCTTATCCTAAGCAAAGTGTTCAGTTCTTAAATATTGCATTTATCTTAGCGACAGTCATCCCTATTTTATGTCCGAAAAGTTAAAATTATGAAGAGGTTACTTCCCCTTCTCTCCTTCATTTCCCACTGTACTTGACTTTCTCTCTATGTCTCTGTTTATCTGTCTCTGTCTCTGTCTGTCTGTCTCTGACTCTCTCTGTCTGTTTCTGTCTGTCTGTCTGAAGGTGTATCAAACGCTAAGAGAAAAGTACTGGGCCAAAGCCTTAAAAAATGTCAACAAAAATATGCAATTAGTTGTAGTATTGCAAAATGAAACTACATTTATAAATAGCTATGTGGCAATGTTCGTATAAAGAGAAGAGAAGAAGAACATTAATGTACATTATGCAGTAATTTGTCAACATCTTTATTTGATGCATTAAGTGTTTAAGGACAATCCACTGATATGCGTTTGTGTGTGTGTGTGTGTGTGTGTGTGTGTTGATGTGATAGGTCTGGTACATGAGTGCTATGACATATTTGTTTATCTTCATTTATCTAAATTATGTTCTGTGTCATATTGTGTTACCTCCCTTGCATACAGGCCGGTGGCCTTGCATTTCAGTGTTCAGTGCTCAGTGTTTCTCTCTCTCTCTCTCTCTCTCTCTCTCTCTCTCTCTCTCTCTCTCTCTCTCTCTCTCTCTCTCTCTCTCTCTCTCTCTCTCTCTCTCTCTCTCTCTCTCTCCCTCTGTCTCTCTCTGTGTCTCTGTCTCACCCATGTGTCTGTCTTTCTGGCTGCTTGTTTGTCTCATATAAGAGACATACTCACGGAGACAGAGATAGAAGAGAGAGCAAAAACTTGAGAAAGAGACACACAGACATACAAACAGACAGCCAGACAGACAGACAGACAGTCAGCCATACAGACAGAGAGACATACAAACAGACAGACAGACAGACAGACAGACAGACAGACGGATAGACAGACAGACAGACAGACGGATAGACAGACAGACAGACAGACAGACAGACAGACGGATATACAGACAGACAGATCGACAGACAGACATACAAACAGACATACATACATACAGACAGACAGACAGTCAGCCATACAGACACAGACATACAAACAGACAGCCATACAGACAGACAGACAGTCAGCCATACAGACAGACAGACAGACAGACAGACAGAGAAACATACATACAGACATACAGACAGACAGACAGACGGATAGACAGACAGACGGACAGACAGCCAGACAGCCAGACAAACATCCAGACAGACAGACAGACAGACAGACAGACAGACAGCCAGCCATACAGACAGACAGACAGTCAGCCATACAGACAGACAGACAAACAGACAAACATACAGACAGACAGACAGACAAACATACAGACATACAGACATCCAGACAGACAGGGGATTTGTGGGAAAGTAATTGGTCATAAGGGACATTGTCTTCTAGACAGGAAAGTACTGAAGAAAGTCGTCTCCCCCCCCCCTCCCTCACCCCTCCCCCCCCCCCCCCCCCTCTCCCTCCCCCCCCCCTTCTCCTTCCAAGACAGATTCAGCCCCAGGGAAAACTATGTCCTAGTCTGATCCAATGATAACTTTATAGGACTGACACCCCCCACCCTTCCTTCCATTATTTTCAACGATTGTTCTTGTTTGTCATCCGGTAGTGTTTGCTTTCTATGTGTCTTCCACGACTATAAACTGTTCATTCTTTGGCTCTCTGCTGTGTATTGAGCTAATGCTCATTGATCGTGATTTGCATTGTTTAGGTCAACTTCTGTTTATTAATGTATGTATATCTGTCTATCTGTCTGTCTCTGTCTCTCTCTGTTTCGTTGAATGTCTGTCTGTCTGTCTGTCTGTCTCTCTCTCTCTCTCTCTCTCTCTCTCTCTCTCTCTCTCTCTCTCTCTCTCTCTCTCTCTCTCTCTCTCTCTCACTCTCTCACTCTCTCACTCTCTCACTCTCTCTCTGTCTGACTGTATGTCTCTCTCTCTTTCTGCCCCCTCCCCTCTCTCTATGTGTGTCCCACTCCCTCTCTCTTTCAATTTTGTTTTTTGGGGGCTGAGTGGAGAAAAAAAAGATTTCGTATGCTTATCTTATTACTCTTGGTATTTCGTTTGTTTGTTCTCTGTTTGTGTATCTCTCTCTCTCTCTCTCTCTCTCTCTCTCTCTCTCTCTCTCTCTCTCTCTCTCTCTCTCTCTCTCTCTCTCTCTCTCTCTCTCTCTCTCTCTCTCTCTCTCTCTCTCTCTCTCTCTCTCTTTACTCTTTATATCTTCAACTGGAGTAAGTATTGTTGATTACTATATTGTATCCTATGAATTGATGCTGTATATTAACATTTTGTCATTAGATGTAGAAAGCTTATCTGATTCTGCTCATCTTCCAGTTGTGGTGAAAATTGAAAGTAGACATGATCATGCGTCTAATCCACAACCAATTACACAAAGGTTTGCAGAGAAATATATTTGGAATGAAGCTTACGAAGAGGATTTTATCAAAGTATTCCAAAGTTCTGGTGTTCAAACCAGGTTGTCGATGGCTACATGTGCTTTAGATGTGAACGTGGACAGTGCTCTTGATATATTTGTTAACTGTACAACAGATGCTAGTCAATGCATGTTAAAAAGGTCCAATGTGAATGGCAACCGTAAGTCTGAATGGTTAGACGAAGAATGTAGTATTGCAAAAAAGGACTGTAGAAGCAAGCTCAACTATTTCAGATAAAGTCGGAAGAAAGAAGATAGAATACCGTATGTCATTGCAAGAAAACTATACAGACACCTGCTAAGGGATAAAAGACGAGCATTCCGTAAGCGTCAAGCAGATGAGCTAGCTCAAGAAGCTAATAATTCATCAGAAGTTTGGAAAAAGTTCAGAAATATGGGATGTGGTCAAAGGAAGTATGACAACAATGACATCAACATAGATGAATGGCATACACATTTTAAGGGTGTCTTTCAAGATAACAGTGAAGATACTGCTCAACAAGCTGATATTAATATTGACTTATTAGAAGAAAATGAGAAATGCTAAAAGCAGGTGGTAAAGACGTGATGACATTTTTAACAACATTATTTACTACTATCTTCGATAAAGGCATTTATCCCCATGAATGGGCCAGTTCAATTATCATTCCTGTATTGAAGAAAGGCAGTCCAGACAATGCTGATAATTATAGAGGAGTGTCTTTACTAAGCGTTGTTTCTAAGTGCTACACTTCAATATTAAATACAAGGTTGTACACATGGTTAGACAAAATTGATCTGATTTCAGAACATCAAGCAGGATCTCGGAAGGAACGCTCTACTGTGGATCATGTTTTTACATTGTATGCAGCTGTTCAGAAATGTTTAGTTAGTAAAGGTAGAAAATTATATGTATCATTTGTTGATTTTCGCAAAGCATTATTTTGATAGCGTGCGTCATTTACAGGGCCAAGGTATTACGGGATAATTTCTAGCATCTACTAAAGCAATGTACAATTCATTATGGTCGTGTGTTAGATCAAATTATGAATTTTCTGACATGTTTGAATGTCCACTAGGAGTAAGACAAGGATGTGTTTTAAGTTCCACATTGTTTTCAGTATTTATCAATCAGTTAGCTAAAGAAGTAGAAGAAAATGGTAAACATAGTATTCAGTTAGGCATTGTTGAGTTATTTATTTTGTTGTTTGCAGATGATGTTGTATTAATATCAACAACTCCAATAGGTTTACAGAATCAATTAAATATTTTGCAAAAATGTTGTCAAAACATGAAAATGAAGTGTTAATATTCAGAAAACAAAAGTTATGATGTTTCGTAAGGGAGGATTTCTGGGTAAGAACGAAAAATGGTTTTATAATGGTATGAGAATAGAAGTAAAATTGAAAAGCATATTGACCAAGCTTTCAGATAAAAACATAGTGACCAATCCCCCCCCCCCCCCACCCCCACCCCCCACCCCACCCCCGCCGGGGTAAGGGGGGTCTACGGACACCTGTAGTAGGCCTAGTCTTTGCCTGTGGGTCTAAGCCTCTTACTCTTAGAAAATTAATAATTGAAGTTGCGTGATCTGTTACTGTTTTAAACTGATTGTTCATCATCATCTACATTTCTGTAAGATATTTTATATTAGTCCTAATATTTTATTTTCGTTTCGTTAATCCCCCCCCCCCTCTGCCACAAAGCAAAGGTCAAGGTCACAGCCAGCAAGCTCATCCATGTTTATCTTCCCCTGTACAGTCTTTGCTCATGGTGATCAATCGTCTAGGCCTAACAAAGGATTCGTACGTCGAAGGCAGTGAAATCGACGAACCCTGGATTTTCCGTATATTTTTGTTCAAGACTGAAATGAATGTGGGCTAAATGTTAAGTACGTCGTCTTGATTATGAGGTAAGGCATGGACTCTAGGCCTAGGCCTTGTGGCTTGTTGCCGGAAGTGCAGTAGGCTAAGTTATGCGCAGAGATGATGTGCAGATGAACACGAACAACCGTTACTCAAAGGCGCAAATAAAGCTAAACAACCGGGCCGTCAACGCACACACTCGGTACATCCATTTGTTACAGAAAATATAAGTTGACGACGTTAAAATGTACCTATTTGTACACACCTGAAGTCTTGTGTTTCTTTTTAAAGAGCGTTTTTGTATATCTAATGGAGAGTCTTATTTCCAGTATGTATCTCCTACTCGGTACAACACAACAGTTACAGTAATCTCTGCAACAAATGATTTTCTTTCTTTTGTTCCTTATAGATGTATCTGACTGCTTTGATCGCCATGAGTTGAAGGCTCACGTCAAAATCAAGTATCCTGCTAACTTTAACACTCTAACATCTTATGTTTTTTTGAGAAAATGACAACGTTAAAGTTTCAGTGGAGAGTGAGAGTCTTCTTTAGTTTGAAGAGTGTGACTGAGTCAAGGTTAAAGGTTGCACAACAGTAATCTCTGCAACAAATGGTTATCTTTATTTTGTTCTTTATCAATGTATCTGACTGCTTTGATCGTCGTGACTTGAAGGCTCACGTCAAAATCAAGTATCCTGCTAACTTTAACCCTCTAACGCCTTATATGTTTAGAGAAAATGACAACGTTAAGGTTTGAGCTAAGGTTAAAGGTCGGGGCCACGGACGCAACACACACACACACATACACACACACATACACACACACATAAACACAGACACACAACCGAACATGTACGATACTATAGACTCACTTTGTTTTAAAAAACGACGTGAGCCAATAAAATGGTGTATGGAGACCTGGGGAGGTACCCATTGTATATTAATTCATTTATTGCATGTGTAAGATTTTGGTTTAAACTAGTTCAGTTGGAAATGGAACGATTACCACACAAAGCATATATGATGTTATTTGAATTAGACCGCTCTGGTAAAAACTGTTGGGCTTCAAAGATAAGAGAAAGTTTGTGCAATTCAGGATTTAATATTGTTTGGTTACAGCAGGGAGTTGGAAATGTTAAATTGTTTTTGAGCGTATTCAAGCAAAGACTTGTCGACATGTTTATACAAGAATGGGATGGAACAATCAGAGAAAAGGATACATATGATGCACACAGATCATGCAAAACAATGTTTGAAAAAGAAAAATATGTTTATGAAATGGATGTTTATTGCTTTCGAGTGGCGATTTCACAGTTAAGGTTTAATGTATTACCTTTGAACAACAATGTCCATAGATACAGTAACTCTGCTAGAGATAAATATTGTCCTTTCTGTAAGAGTCAAATTGAAAATGAACGCCATTTCTTGTTTGATTGTGTGCAGTATAAAGATGTAAGAGAAACGTTTTTGAAAGGATCGTTGTGAATGCCTCTGCATATTTTGCTAAAGTCAACTAATCAGCATCATAGATATAATGTTTCTAGATATGTATTTCATGCCATAAACAAAAGAAAGAAACTTTTATTTTGAATTGGTATCGTGTTCCTTACAATTTACTGATAGATGTTGTGGATCAACTTGTCTTTATTATGTTGATTATGCTTTGAATTTATTTGCTATATTATTTGTACCATTTCTTGGTGTGTTAATGAGCAAGTGTATCTGAAACCACTGCTCTAGACGAGTACGTACATGACCAATTCTTTACCATACTTGTTGAAAAAGAAATGCAAATGCTATTGAGATGCTAGTGTTTGTGATTTTAGGTTGAATCTCATTTATGTGGTTAGGAACGATTGGTTTGCAGCTGGAGCAAACTTATTTTGCATGGTAATTTTTGAATGTAATACATGTTTTGCGATAAATCATCTCCTATATATTCGTTTATCTATTTTGCATTTTTTCTCTCTTACATATGATCCGATTGTAGTCCCTTGCCCCCGAGCCTTTGTATTGTGGCCTAAGGCCAAGATACAATACAAACTTCAGTGTTCAGTGTTCTCTCTCTCTCTCTCTCTCTTCTCTCTCTCTCTCTCTCTCTCTCTCTCTCTCTCTCTCTCTCTCTCCTCCCTCTCGTCTCCCTCCTCTCTCTCTCTCTCTCTCTCTCTCTCTCTCTCTTTTCTCTCTCTCTTTCTCTCTGTCTGTCTGTCTGTCTGTGTGTCTCTGTCTCTCTCTCTCTTCCTCTTCCTCCACTCTCTATCTACCTCCTCTCACCCCCTCCTCGCTGTCTTTGTCACCCCCTCTCTCTCCTTCCACATTATCTGCTATATCGTGAACACAATGCTGCTCTAATCTCATTAAGACATTGTTTGTGTGGGAGAAGTAAGCTTACTGCTTGCTGATGATTGATGATGTTGTTGATGACGATAATGATAAGACGACAAAGATGATAACAACATAATCGATGTGCATAGTGTGTGTTAAAAGATGATGATGTTGATGACGATAATGATAAGATGACAACCTTCCGTAACCTGTTTTTCTTTTTCCATGGCTAACTTAAGTGCCTGAATTGCTTTTTCCGCTTCTCTCTCTCTCTCTGTCCCGCTTCACAGTAGCTTTTCTCAGCTCCTTTCAGTTCATGCCTTTTGTTAACACTCGTCACCAGCATAAACCAATTCAAAGTGTTTTATCCATTAGGCTTACATTGTTTTATGGTGGTATGCCACTTGTAAGGTCTTTTCCTATCCCTAACCAAAATCAATGATAAGAATATTTGCCGCTGTTAAAAGAAATAACTTGAAACAAATAGCTCTCTGTGGAAAACTGAAAGGAGCTAGAATGAGGGGAATCAGTGTACTGTGGCTTCTCTCTCTCTCTGTCTCTCGTCCCGGTCCATGCACTCTTTTACATATTGTGCTACTTTCTCACTGACTAACATACATTTCAAACGTTTCCATAGTTATTACTAACCAGTAACTAGCAATAACTAACTGCAGAGTGGGATGAGGGGGTTAAATGGAATCATGCCCTGCTACACAAAATGTTATCGCGGCATTAAAAAAAAAGGCCGTAAAATAAAAATAAAATTCCTTCATGTAACTTGAAACTGTCGCACTATTCTTTGTAGAACTCTCGTGCGACAATTCACTCGTAACAAAATCCAACACTCATGAAAACCTAAGGTCCCACATTTCTCACGTGTTACTTTCTTCGTCGGGGTCACCACTGTCATACTGCAGGATGCGTTACGAATCACACGCAGTCACTCCGGGTACAACAGATACTCACGCAATCTAACTCCACTCAATTATACACGGGACTCAAGGTTGCTGGTCACCAAAATAAATTATCGAACCATTCGAGATAATTACTCATTTATTATACCAATAGCGCAAATGCATACAAGAGCATGCGCAAGAAGAAACAGGGCCATACCAAATGCAATGTAGGCTCAATAGCCAAACAACACCAACATCCAATCATAATCAAAGCCTGTCATAGGTCAGGGTCAAATCCGTAAGTTGCAATCAAGTCCACTTTCAATTTATCTTTAGGCCAACAATTACAGAATAGTCCATTTCCACTGGACTCCATATGACTCACCCTGAATCCTTCAACATCATCTTGTGGATGCACCCAAAACATCACGAAACTCTTTCAGCCACAAAAAGAAGACCAAGTGGCTAGTCACATTATTTTCTCTCTTTTCCTCTATGCCTTTAGCTCCTCTTCCAAGTTACTCACACAAAAAAGAATAAACACAAATTCAATGAATGGTGAGCGAACTTTACATGGTGAGAATAAATTTAATCTATCTATGACTCCCGACTGGGTTGACCCTAAAATTATTAAAAGAAAAAGGAGGCCTAGCCTCTTACCATTATTTAATCCCAAACTACTGAATTCCTAAACAAACAAAATAAAGATGTGAAAGATTGTCTATCAACTGTCCTATCACAAACCTACAAACTAATTCCTAAAATCTTTCACTCACCAAACCCCCCCCCCCCCCCCCCCCCACACACACACACACATCACCAGGAACAAAGAAGAAGAAGATCTTATTGGGTCAACCTCAGTACGGAAAAGTGAAGTTAAAAGCTCAATGTCAAACTTCAATGATTTCTAAAAGGTGTTCACATCCAAACAATACACGCTGGATTATCCAATGCGCTCACAAGTTACAAAACCTACCAATCAAAGATATTATTGCATGGCAAGTACAAGTCACACTAAAGACATTGCCACACTGGCTATGATTCAATCTCACAAAAAGCAATTCATTCACATAAAAAATTAATGGTCCTTCTCCCATCATAATCCAAAGGGTGCTCTCGCACTCACACCTGACAGAAAACATAACACGAAAATGATTGAACAACCCACCCCCCCCCCCCCCCTACACACAGAGACATAACACGATAATGATTGAACACCCAACCCCCCCCCTCCCTACACACAGAGAAATAACACGATAATTATTGAACAAACACCCCCCCCCCCCTCCCTACACACAGAGACATAACACAATAATGATTGAACAACGCCCCCCTACACACACAGAGAGACATAACACGATAATGATTGAACAACACCCCCCCCCCCCCCTACACACAGAGAGACATAACACGATAATGACTGAAAACAACACTCCCCCCCCCCCCTACACACAGAGAGACAACACGATAATGATTGAACAAACACTCCTCCCCCCCCCCCTCCCTACACACAGAGAAATAAGCACGATCATGATTTGAACAACAACCCCCCCCCCCCCCCTACACACAGAGACATAGCACGATAATGATTGAACAACCCCCCCCCCCCCCCCTCCCTACACACAGAGAAATAACACGATAATGATTGAACAACACCCACCCACCCCTACACACAGAGAGACATAGCACGATAATGATTGAACAAACACCCCCCTACAACACACAGAGACATAGCACGATACTGATTGAACAACACACACCCTCCCTCTCCCTACACACAGAGACATAACACGATAATGATTGAACAACACCCCCCCCCCACTCTCCCTACACACAGAGACATAACACAATAAATGATTGAACAAACACCCCCCTACACACACAGAGGAGAGACATAACACGATAATGATTGAACACCCCCCCCCCCCTACACACAGAGAGACATAACACGATAATGATTGACACAACACCCCCCCCCCCCCTACACACAGAGACATAACACGATAATGATTGATTAACAACAACACCCCACCCCCCCCTACACACACAGAGATAGACATAAACACGATAATGATTGAACAACCTTCCCCCCTACACAGAGAGAGACAGAACACGATAATGATTGAACAAACCCATCCCCTACGCACAGAGACATAACACGATAATGATTGAACCCCCCCCCCCCCCCCCCCCCCCCCTACACACAGAGACATAACACCATAATGATTGAACCCCCCCCCTCCCCTACCCCCCCCCCCCCCCCTACACACAGAGACATAACACGATACTGATTGAACAACACCACCCCCCCCCCCCCTACACACACAGAGAGACATAACACGATAATGATTGAACAACACCTCCCCCCCCCCCCTCTCCCTAAACACAGAGAAATAACACGATAATGATTGAACAACATCCCCTTCCCCCCCCTACACACACAGAGAGACATAGCGCGATAATGATTGAACAACACCACCCCCCCTCCCCCTCCCTACACACAGAGACATAACACAATAATGATTGAACAACACCCCCCTACTACACACACAGAGACACATAACACGATAATGATTGAACGCAACGCCCCCCCCCCCTCTCCCTACACACAGAGAGACATCAAACACGATAATGATTGAACAACACTCACTCCCCCCCCCCCCCCTCCCTACATACAGAGAAATAACACGATAATGATTTGAACAACACCTCCCCCCCCCCCTACACACAGAGACATAGCACAATGATGATTGAACAACACCCCCCTACACACACAGAGACACATAACACCGATACTGATTGAACAACGCCCCCCCCCCCCTCCCTACACACAGAGAAATAACACGATAATGATTGAACAACACTCCCCCCCCCCCCTACACACACAGGGACATAACACGATGATGATTGAACAACACTCCCCTACACACAGAGACATAACACGATAATGATTGAACAACACCCTCTCCCTACACACAGAGACATAACACGATAATGATTGAACAACACCCCCCCCGCTACACACAGAGAGAGACATAACACGATAATGATTGAACAACACTCCCCCCCCCCCCCCTACACACAGAGACATAACACGATAATGATTGAACAACACCCCCCCCCCCCCCCCCTCTCCCTACACACAGAGACATAACACGATAATGATTGAACAACAACACCCCCCCCCCCCTACACACAGAGAGACATAACACGATAATGATTGAACAACACCCCCCTACACACACAGAGAGACATAACACGATAATGATTGAACAACCCCCCCCCCCCCTACACACAGAGACATAACACGATAATGATTGAACAACACTCCCGCCCCCCCCCCCCCCCCCCCCCTACACACAGAGACATAACACGATAATGATTGAACAACACCCCACCCCACTACACACAGAGGACACATAACCACGATAAATGATTGAACACCCCCCCCCCCCCCCTACACACAGAGAGACATAACACGATAATGATTGAAACAACACCCCCCCCCCCCCCCTACACACACACAGAGACATAACACGATAATTGATTGAACAACATCCCCCTACACAGAGACATAACACGATAATGATTGAACAACACCCCCTCCCTTACACACAGAGACATAACACGATAATTGATTGAACAACACCCCCCCCCCCCTACACACAGAGAGAGACATAACACGATAATGATTGAACAAACACCCCTCTCCCTACACACAGAGACATAACACGATAATGATTGAACAACACCCCCCTACACACAGAGAGACATAACACGATAATGATTGAACAACAACCCCCTCCCCCCCCCCCCCCTACACACAGAGACATAACACGATAATGATTGAACAACACCCCCCCCCCCCTCCTACACACACAGAGAGACATATCACGATAATGATTGAACAAACACCCACCCCCTACACACACACAGAGAGACATAACACGATAATGATTGAACAACATCCCCCCTACACATAGAGACATAACACCATAATGATTGAACACCCCCCCCCCCCTACACACAGAGACATAACACGATAATGATTGAACACCCCCCACCCCCCTACACACACAGAGAGACATAACACGATAAT
>CM065703.1:277377-289877 GCA_017654935.2 Phymorhynchus buccinoides | reverse complement strand
AGCTGGGGGAGGAAACACTCACATACACACATGCGCGCGTGTGCGCATATACACACACACACACATACGCTCACTCACACACACACGCTCACTCTCACACACACACACACACACACACACACACACACACACACACACACACACACACACACACACACACACACACACATACACACACACACACACACACACACACACACACACACACACACACACACACACACACACACACACACACACACACACACCTGCACACACAATTGGAAAACAAAACAAAAAACAGAAGGAAAGGGAAGATAGAAGGAAGAAAAGAATATTTCCAGACATAAGAACAATCAATGCATATATACATCTCAATAATGCCAGATTACAATTTATCAACCAGGTGCTTCTTTAAAGCTTTTTTAAAAGCTGGTTTAGATGGACATGATTTCAAGAATGATGGCAAGTTGTTCCATGTGTTTCCCCCAGAGTATGTCAAGCTGGATTTGAACAGATCGTTATGGGGCTTAGGAAATGAAAGCTTATGAGTATGTCGATTTTCATTTAATGTAAAGGAACTTATTATTTTATTTGGGGCTGTTCCGTTTACGATGTTGTACATACATAGGCATTTGTTTAAGAAAAGTCTTTCTTTAAACGGAAGGATGTTTAGTTGTTTATAGTCAATTATTGTCAAACTAGTAGACTTAAGTAGGACAAGCTTTAAAGCTCTTTTGTGTAAGCGAGTTATGTATTTTAGATTATTTTCACTAGCACTATCCCATAACGTGGATGCGTAATTTATAAGAGGTAAGATGTGTGCATGAAAAAAGAGTTTTCTTGAATGAAGGTCTAAGAAATTCTTTATTTTTGATAACTGGTAAATTCTTTTGGAGATACGCTTACCGAGGTCATTAATGTGATCACTCCACGATACGTCCTTATCAATGATAACCCCTAACACTTTATGGGAGGAAACTTCTTCAATTATTTTATCTTTGACATACAATGGAGGAAACACAGAGTTCATCTTCTTTCGCTTTTGACGTGTGGTTATATACATACATTTTGTTTTTTGTGCATTAAGAGACATGTGGTTCAATTCTGTCCACTCAGTTAGCTTATTAACATTGGTCTGCAGATTGTCTACTAATTCAAAAGGACTGGCACTGTTAGATTGCAATGAAGTGTCATCAGCAAACATTTCACAACAGCATTTAATGTACAAAGGCAAGTCGTTAATGTAGATTGAAAATAGAAGTGGCCCCAAGACTGATCCCTGGGGAACACCAAACTTTATCGGGAGTAACTTTGACCTTACAGAATTGATTTCAACCAGCTGTTGTCGATCAGTAAGAAACGACGCAATGAAACACAAAGCACTGCTAGATATGTTGTAATGAGTAATTTTTTTAATTAAAAGTGAATGGTTGATAACATCAAACGCTTTAGCAAAATCTATGAATAAAGCACCTGTAAATTCGTTGTTATTGATATTTGAAAGACATCTATCTACTAGTTGTATAAGAGCAGTATGGCAGGAGTGATTTTGTCTAAAACCAGACTGATTTTCATTTATTAAATCGTAATGATTCAAATGAGAATTCAAATGTTTTTGGATGTGCTTTTCAAGTGGTTTAGACAATATACTTAATATTGATATAGGTCTGTAGTTAGCTGGATTTGATCGATCACCGCTTTTATGTAATGGTATAACTTTTGCTTGCTTGAATTTTAGAGGAAACTGTTTTTTATCAATGCATAAGTTATATATGTAAGTGAGAGTGTCTGCTATAGCAAATGAAGCGGTTTTCAGTATTTTCCCATCCATTCCATCTAAATCGCGACTCCCTGACTGTTTTAAATGTAAGAGTTCGAACAGTACTTCATTGACTGAAATGGGCGGAATGGTGAAGGTTGAAGTAATGTTCTTTGATCGACAGAATTCTTGCAGAACTGATAAATCGTTTTGGTTGGATTTGTCATTTAAAATTATGTTGTTAGCAACGTTAGTAAAATGAAGGTTAATGTCATCAGGTGATATTTCGTTTATTGGATTGTGATTGTTGGAGTTAGCATTAGTTAACATGTTAATGGCTTTCCAGACCAATTTTTGATTTTGTGATGAACAAATTAAATTTTGAAAATATTTTGTTTTTGCTTTGCGTTTCATTGAGTTTACTTTGTTTGTTTGTTGCTGCAATTTTTCCTTATCCTTGGACAACAGTAAACTTTCTCTTTTATATCTTTCATCATCAATTTATTTTGTTATCCAAGGTGGTTTAATAGAATGTTTTACTCTTTTCTTTATAAAAGGGGCATGTTTATCGTATACAGAAATAAACGTACGGGTCCAGTAATCAACTGCATCACCAGGGTCTCTTATTTGATAAACAAAATCTAGTCCGGAATTTAATAGATCACTTATAAAAGTAGTTTCGTCGAAGTTAGTGAAACATCTGTAAAAAATTTCCTTGTGCCCTGGCTTTGGAATTTTGACACCTTTTTTTTTATTCCATGTTACACAAATAGAGCAGTGGTCGCTACAACCAGTTTGTACTGAACATGATTCAAGTATATTAGATTTTGTATTTATATAAATGTGGTCAATTAACGTAGCTGTTTTATCTGTAATACGTGTCGGACGATCGATTACTTGTTCCAGACCATATGTAGCATAAGAATGACTCCAATGATTACCTGACAATGTTAAATCTATGTTGAAGTCCCCAAATAAAATTACTTCTTTGGTATCAAGAATCACTGTATCCATCATAGAATTAAAATTATCATACCAATTAGCAGTTTCAGACGGGTTTCTATAAATGAATCCAATAATGAGAGGTTTATGGTGCTTAAAGTACACTTCAATCCATACAGATTCCACATTATGATTTTCTAGATGAGGAAGCCTTTTATAGTTCAGTGAATTGACACAGTATAGAAGTAGCCCTGTTGATTTAGGAGAGTGAGGGTCAAGTCGAATGGTATTGTAGTTTGGCATTAGTACCTCAGAATCTGGAATAAAATCAGTTAATCTTGATTCGGCAATGCAAAAAATATGAAAATTATTACCATTATTATGTAAGATTGATGTAATTTCATCAGTTTTATTGCGAGCACTATTGATATTAAGATAACCTACTCGTAAACCGTTTTGAGAGGGCCAAACATCTAATGTAGAAGGCATATTAATAAAGTGGATACATTCAACAAAGCATTAATCCAAAGAACAAAGATCAATCAAACTAATTTAAATATTTTATAACTAAACTAATGGCACTTAATTGTACCAATATGTAAGAAAGGGAAGTAGCAATTAGAACAACGCGTATGAAAGGTCAGAATACCAAAGACAAAACAATAACAATCAATATTACAACAAAAAAGAATATCAAACCAGTGTAAATATGTAGTAATAAATCCCACACCTTGTATGCAGCACGTATGCTTTGACACAAGGAGAAGCAATTTGAAATATAGAAAACACGAACAACGACGAATGAATGAATAGGTTACAGCAGCAAATTTAAACAAATTTAGACAAAATTAGGGATGTGATCACAATTGGTCACAAAAGGCACGCAGCGGAGAAAACAATCCACAATACAAACACCTGATCCAACAGGTAGAAAGCTCACAAAATATTTTATCAAATCTAGGGCAAGCCACACACGAATTCAAGTCATTAAGTCCGGTTTATCCGATAAAAAAAAATCTATCAATTCAACCCCAAGCACACACACACACACACACACACACACACACACACACACACACACACACAACACACACACACACACACACACACACACACATATATATATATATATACACACACACACACACACACACAACACACACACAAACACACACACACGCACGCAAACACACACGCACGCACACACACATACATACACGCGCGCGCGCGCACCACGCCGGCACGACGCCACATGCATTCGTTAGACCAGCGAAACACGTAAAGAGCATGTGCATGGCATGTATCGACACAACAACTTGGAGCATCCTGACACAATCCGTGCATTTGATCCATGAATTGGAATTGATATAAATGCACGCAAGCATACAATTTTACCCTCCCCCCCCCCCCCGCCCTCCCACCCCCCCGCCCTCCCCACCCGTGTTCATTTGCACATCATCTCTGCGCGCGTGTGTGTGTGTGTGTGTGTGTGTGTGTGTGTGTGTGTGTGTGTGTGTGTGTGTGTGTGTGTGTGTGTGTGTGTGTGTGTGTGTGTGTGTGTGTGTTGCGTCCGTGGCCCCGACCTTTAACCTTAACTCAAACCTTAACGTTGTCATTTTCTCTAAACATATAAGGCGTTAGAGGGTTAAAGTTAGCAGGATACTTGATTTTGAAGTGAGCCTTCAAGTCACGACGATCAAAGCAGTCAGATACATTGATAAAGAACAAAATAAAGATAATCATTTATTGCAGAGATTACTGTTGTGCAACCTTTAACCTTGACTCAGTCACACTCTTCAAACTAAAGAAGACTCTCACTCTCCACTGAAACTTTAACGTTGTCATTTTCTCAAAAAACATAAGATGTTAGAGGGTTAAAGTTAGCAGGATACTTGATTTTGACGTGAGCCTTCAAGTCATGGCGATCAAAGCAGTCAGATACATCGGTAAGGAACAAAAGAAAGAAAATCATTTGTTGCAGAGATTACTGTAACTGTTGTGATGTACCGAGTAGGAGATACATACTGGAAAAAGACTCTCCATTATATATACAAAAACGCTCTTTAAAAAGAAACACAAGACTTCAGGTGTGTACAAATAGGTACATTTTAAGGTCGTCAATTTATATTTTCTGTAACAAATGGATGTACCGAGTGTGTGCGTTGACGGCCCGGTTGTTTAGCTTTATTTGCGCCTTTGAGTAACGGTTGTTCGTGTTCATTTGCACATCATCTCTGCGCATAACTTAGCCTACCGCACTTCCGGCAACAAGGTCTAGGCCTAGAGTCCATGCCTTACCTCATAATCAAGACGACGTATTTAACATTTAGCCCACATTCATTTCAGTCTTGAAAAAAAATATACGGAAAATCCAGGGTTCGTCGATTTCACTGCCTTCGACGTACGAATCCTTTGTTAGGCCTAGACGATTGATCACCATGAGCAAAGACTGTACAGGGGAAGATAAACATGGATGAGCTTGCTGGCTGTGACCTTGACCTTTGCTTTGTGGCAGATGGGGGGGGGGGGGGGGGGGGGGAATTAACGAAACGAAAA
Organism: Phymorhynchus buccinoides; assembly: GCA_017654935.2. Lineage (NCBI taxonomy): Eukaryota > Metazoa > Mollusca > Gastropoda > Neogastropoda > Raphitomidae > Phymorhynchus > Phymorhynchus buccinoides. The sequence continues at coordinate 284,638 of CM065703.1, read as the reverse complement.
TGTGTTGGTCACAATTTTTTTTTCTGAAAGCTTGGTCAATATGCTTTTCAATTTTACTTGTTTGCCAAAAATAAAAATAGGGCTCCACTATGTTACATGCGCATACATATAATTAAATTTTAAAGAAAGGGGTAGGGGTGCATAGAAATAATTTTAATTTACACAGTAAAATAAAAATTAATTATGTTTTCAGATGCACAAGTGTCTACATAACAGTATTCTCTCTATACAGGCATGGGAATTGTCATGGGAATTCCCATGCCTGCTATAGTAATAAAAATCAGACGTGAGCCTTGCAGGCTTTGCCTCTTGTTTAATACTGTCATAGGCTGGAGATTGAAAGGAAAATTGATATCTTTTGAACTGAGGAACTGTTTTAAATAGGATAAATCATTTTCATTTGATCCATCACATGTTATAACTTTTTCTTTTATGCTAGCAAAATGGTTATTTAACTGATCAGCAGAGATATCTGAAACAATTGGCTGACTTCTTGATACTTGTTTGTTAGTTAGCATGTTTATGGCTTTCCATATCTGGCGGGAATCTTTCGTGGAAATTAACATTTGTCGAAAATAATCGCGTTTAGATTTACGTTTCATATTAGTTACCTTATTTCTTTGTTGTCTAAATTCTTGCTGCGTCCCTGAGTTCTTTAAGTGAGTTCGTGTATTTCTTTCATCATCGATATCTTTGGTAATCCAGGGTGGTTTAGTTTCTTGTTTAACTCTTTTCTTTATAAAGGGAGCATGTTTATTATACACTACCATAAAAGTATTTAGCCAATAATCAGCTGCTTCATTAGGATCTCTAATTTGATATATAACATTTAATTGAGAATTAGCTAAGTCTGCTAGGAAATCTTGTTCATTAAAATTCTTAAAGCTTCTATAGTATATGGTCTTATTCCTTTGGAATTTTTACATGGGTTTTATACCAGGTAAGACAGATGACATTGTGATCGCTACATTCAGAGGGAGGAGTGCATACTTCAATGATGGACTGTTTATTGTTTGCATAGATATGATCAATTAAAGTCTTACTTGTTTCGGGTCGGTTGGTTAATTAATTGTTCAAAGCCATGTAAACTATATAGGTTATGCCATGTTGGTTTTGCTTTTAATAAGTCGATGTTAAAATCTCCCAATATTATTGTTTCACGATCTAGCATTGTAATATCATCCATTAAAGAGTTAAAGCTATCGTACCAATCTGATGTTTCTGCTGGATTTCTGTATATGAACCCTATTATCAGTGGTTTACTATGTTTTAGTGTAATTTCGATCCATAAAGATTCAACAGAATTTGAAATAATGTTATCAAGCTTTTTGCACTTTAATGAAGATGCTAAATACAAAAGAAGGCCTGTGGATTTGGGTTTGTTCCGATCTAATCGTATAATCTGATACCCTGGCATGCTAATATCTGTATCTGTTATGTGTGACGATAAGCGGGATTCCGAAAAACAAAATAGGTTAAAATTGTTACCGTTATTTTCGAGTATTGTGCCAATGTCATCTGTCTTATTCCTGGCATTATTAATATTAAGATAGCCAATACGAAGGCCGTCTTTGATTGGCCATGTGTTCAATGTTGCAGACATAATTTAACCTATAAAGATTAGCGCACGCTTTTAAATACAATTGTTTTTTTTTAGAAAGTACAAATGTGTGTGTGTGTGTGTGTGTGTGTGTGTGTGCGTGCGTGCGGTGTGTGTGTGTGTGTGCGTGTGCGTGTGTGCGTGTGCGTGCGTGTGCGTGTGTGTGCGTGTGCGCGTGCGTGTGTGTGTGTGTGTGTGTGTGTGAGAGAGAGAGAGAGAGAGAGAGAGAGAGAGAGAGAGAGAGAGAGAGAGAGAGAGAGAGTATGTGTGTGTATGTGTGTGTATGTATGTGCGCGTGTGAATATGTGTGCGTGTGAATATATATGTGTGTGTGTGTGTGTGTCTGTGTGTCTGTGTGTCTGTGTGCGCGCGCGCGCGCGCGCGCGCGTGTGTGTGTGTGTGTGTGTGTGTGTGTGTGTGTGTGTGTTTGTGTGTGTGTGTGTGTGCGCGCGTGTGTGCGTACGTGCGTGCGTGCGCGCGTGTGTGTGTGCATGTGTGTCCGTCAAATGTCCTGAACTGTGCCACGGAATGAACACTGCGCTGTTTAACAGTGAACGCGGTCACTGGTAATTATCAGTATAATACTGATTGCAAAACCACAATACTGAACACAAGTTGACCTATCACTGCATGAGTCCAGTTGTTTTGACAAGGCTTTGCTATTGTGGTGATCACTGGTTTTTGTTTCTCTGGGGCTGGTTGTTGGGGGACATTGTCGCTGAGGGCACAGGTTTTCAAAATTCCCGGCACGATCCCTGGCCGGTTTAAGTTATCCATTTTCATTTACACGGATATTGATTAAGGCTGTTTCAACCGTTTTCGTTTACGTGCATTCATGTATCTGAATCTGAATCTGAATCGTAACGCTGAGCTATCCAACTGGATAATTATGCAGCGTGGTTGTGGATCTCCCCAGCGTTTCATGGCTCCAGTCAGGCCAATCCGGCTACCGTAGCGGCCCCCGGGGACAAACCCCGACCGGCACAGCCCCAACCTTCTTAACCACGTTTTGCTGGGGAGGGAGTGATAGATCTAGAATGAGAGGTTGTTGAGCTCCTGCTTGAAGTGTGCCAAGCTGGGAGCCTCTGCAGCAGACGCTGGGAGCGAGTTCCAAATGGGGATGGTTCTAGGAAGAAAACTGTATTTGAAGCTGTTTGTGTTTTGATGGAACTGTCGGAATTTGTTCTTGTGGTTCGTTCTTGTACGAGGTGGCATGCAGGTCAGATACTGGTCGCAGTTGATGTCCACAAGGTTGTTGGTGATCTTATACAACATAGTGAGCTGGATCTTCTGCCTTCTGGATTCAAGTGTCTTCCATCCGAGTTCATCCAGCATTGATGACACGCTGCTGGTGTTGTGGTAGCGGTTGGTTGCGTACCTGGCTGCTCTGCGCTGTACCATTTCGATCTTGTTTGTCTGGTCCTGATGGTGTGGATTCCAGACTGAGCAGCAGTACTCTAGGTGGGGACGAACAAGGGTCTTGTAGGCATTGGTTTTTAACGCGCTGTTGGAGGTCTTCATATTTCGCCTCAAGAAGCTTAGTACGCTGTTTGCCTTCCTTGATGCGAAGTCAACTTGGTTCTTCCAACTGAGGTCCGATGAAATATGGACCCCGAGGTACTTTGCTGATGACGTTGACTCCAGGATGTGCCCTTTGAGTTGCATGTGAACGACTTGGGAGCTCTTGATCTTGTTACTTTCATGATATTGCATTTGTCTGGGTGAAAGTCCATTCCCCAGGTTTTCTCCCATTTCTCGAGTCGTTCCAGGTCTTCTTGCAGGATGATGCAGTCCTCATGGGTTTTTATCTCTCTATAAACGATGCAATCATCTGCAAACAGGCGGACTGAGCTTTGGAGTTGGTCTGGCAGGTCATTGATGAATATCAAGAAGAGCACTGGACCGGCTTCTGATCTCTCACCATCCACCACTACCCGCTGTTGCCTATTGCTCAGGAATTCTCTTATCCAAGTATGGGTCTGTCCCCTGACACCGTAGTGGTCTAGCTTACGGAGGAGTCTTTGGTGAGGGACCCGGTCAAATGCCTTGGAAAAGTCAAGGATAGCAAGGTCTATCTGCTTCCTCTTGTCTAGACCAGCGGCCAGCTCGTGGGTAAGAGTCAGGAGTTGGGTCTCACAGCTGCGACGTGCTCTGAAACAATGCTGGCAGTCCGATAGTATTTTGTGTTCATCTAGGTGTTTCATCATACTGCTTGTGATGACATGCTCTAACAGTTTACAACATAAGCTTGTCAAGGAGACTGGTCTATAATTGGCTGCGATGTTACGGTCGCCTTTCTTGAATACAGCCGTGACATTGGCTTCTTTCCAGTCGTCGGGTATTGCCCCTTCCTTTAGTGATTTGGTAAAGAGCTGAGTAAGAATTGGCGCAAGATCTTCAGCGCACTCATTCAGGATCTTAGCTGGGATTTCGTCCGGGCCGGCTGCTTTCCTCGGGTTGATGCTTTTAAGCAGCTTTTCAATGCCTTGCGGGTTAACTGTGATCTCTGGCGTTGATGGGTATGGTTCACCAGCTGGGGATGGAATGGTGCTGGCGTCTTCGTGTGTAAATACTGACTGATATTGCCTTTTCAGTATATTTGCTTTTGCTTGGGGGTCTGGATGAAGGCGCCCGTTTTCTTTAAGTGGCGCTACCCCGGTGCTGTCTTTACGGATGGACTTGATGTAGTGCCAAAATCGCTTCTGAGAGGCGTTTGACCTAATTACGGGAGTGTAAGGACTACTCATTGGTTGTGCTTCTGCGTGGATAAAATAACCAAACAGCCCCCCCCCCCCCTCCCCTGAAGTTTACTTCTGAAAAACCCAATTTGAGGAGATAGAGCATGGCTGGGTTGAACCAGTCTGCCATCTGAGCAGAAGGCTCCCACTAGAACAAGACATCCCACAGTGACATATCGGCTTGGGACAAGGCAGGGTTGTGAATTGTAGCAGCCAAATAGAGAGAACACTTCTGCCTTAGTCCTCTATACTCCTGCCTTAGTCCTCTATACTCCTGCCTTAGTCCTCTATACTCCTGCCTTAGTCCTCTATACTCCTGTCTTAGTCCTCTATACTCCTGTCTTAGTCCTCTATACTCCTGCCTTAGTCCTCTATACTCCTGTCTTAGTCCTCTATACTCCTGCCTTAGTCCTCTATACTCCTGCCTTAGTCCTCTATACTCCTGTCTTAGTCCTCTATACTCCTGTCTTAGTCCTCTATACTCCTGCCTTAGTCCTCTATACTCCTGTCTTAGTCCTCTATACTCCTGTCTTAGTCCTCTATACTCCTGTCTTAGTCCTCTATACTCCTGTCTTAGTCCTCTATACTCCTGTCTTAGTCCTCTATACTCCTGTCTTAGTCCTCTATACTCCTGTCTTAGTCCTCTATACTCCTGTCTTAGTCCTCTATACTCCTGTCTTAGTCCTCTATACTCCTGCCTTAGTCCTCTATACTCCTGCCTTAGTCCTCTATACTCCTGCCTTAGTCCTCTATACTCCTGCCTTAGTCCTCTATACTCCTGTCTTAGTCCTCTATACTCCTGCCTTAGTCCTCTATACTCCTGCCTTAGTCCTCTATACTCCTGCCTTAGTCCTCTATACTCCTGCCTTAGTCCTCTATACTCCTGCCTTAGTCCTCTATACTCCTGCCTTAGTCCTCTATACTCCTGCCTTAGTCCTCTATACTCCTGTCTGTTTGCATACCCCCCCCCCCCCCCCCCCAAACACACACACCTTTCTGAAGAACTTACTGTTTGATTGAGGCAATAATATTAACGTAAAAACTGTACCATACTGTGGCATGTTGAAATAATTATGTCGTTTGACCTCTTCTTTACGAAGCAATTTTAGGCAGATAAGCGTGGCGAGTCTCTCTCCAAGCATGCAGTATTCTGAAGTTGAAAACAATCACAGTCTCTCTTTCTTTTTGTGTGTCCTCGCATTTATCTGAATATCTCTCTGCCTTTGCCGCCCCCCCCTCTCTCTCATCTCTCTCTCTCTCCTCTCTCTCTCTCTCTCTCTCTCTCTCTCTCTCTCTCTCTCTCTCTCTCTCTCTCTCTCTCTCTCCTCTCTCTCTCTCTCTCTCTCTCTCTCTCTCTCTCTCTTGATTTTGCATGTTCCCTTTACCCAGTACTTGCTTTTTCTGTCGATTCTTTTTCTCCCTCCCTCTCTCCCCTTCTCTCTTGTTCCCTCTTCCCCTCTCGCCCCTCTGTGTGCGCATAAATGTGCGCGTGCGTGTTGTTCGTGGGCATATGCGTCCGCACGTATAGACGAGTATGTGCGCGCACTGACTCGCAAATGTTTATGCATAGACACATACTAACAAAGCCTTGATAGAAGTGAGCATCCAGATAAGACATGGCATGGTTTGACATGGGTGGAATGGGAACAAGCCCCCCATTGAGAGCTACCCTGAAAATAGCATGTGTGACGGGAACGTATAGCGAAGTGAGATAACTGACAGAGAGAGAGAGAGAGGAGAGAGAGAGAGAGAGAGAGAGAGAGAGAAGAGAGAGAGAGAGAGAGAGAGAGAGAGAGAGAGAGAGAGAGCGAGAGAGAGAGAGAGAGAGAGAGAGAGAGAGAGAGAGAGAGAGAGAGAGAGAGAGAGAGAGAGAGAGAGAGAGATGATGATTCAATAGTATTATGCATCCAAAAGGTTTTGAATACAGTCAACAATTTCAGAGTATTCTTATTTTATATATTGTGTAAGCCTTTCGATATTTACTTTGTCGTTGTCTTTTTCTCTCTCTTTTTCATACCCCCCCCCCCCCCCCCCCCCTCAAGCACATTTATATATGTATGCTACAAAAACAGGGGACTATAGCTGTGCTTTGCAACATTCCCACGTTTTCCTGTGCCATGTATGTATTGCCTATGACACTCAGCAACACAGTATAATTATCATGTATGTATTGCCTATTGTACTCAGCAACACAGTGTGCCATGTATGTATTACCTAGAATACATTGCAACACAGTGTGCCATGTATATATTACCTAGAATACATTGCAACACAGTGTGCCATGTATGTATTACCTAGAATACATTGCAACACAGTGTGCCATGTATGTATTACCTAGAATACATTGCAACACAGTGTGCCATGTATGTATTGCCTATAATACTCAGGAACACAGTGTGCCATGCATGTATTACCTAGAATACATTGCAACACAGTGTGCCATGTATGTATTACCTAGAATACATTGCAACACAGTGTGCCATGTATGTATTGCCTATAATACTCAGGAACACAGTGTGCCATGTATGTATTGCCTATAATACTCAGGAACACAGTGTGCCATGTATGTATTGCCTATAATACTCAGGAACACAGTGTGCCATGTATGTATTGCCTATAATACTCAGGAACACAGTGTGCCATGTATGTATTGCCTATAATACTCTGGAACACAGTGTGCCATGTATGTATTGCCTATAATACTCAGGAACACAGTGTGCCATGTATGTATTGCCTATAATACTCAGGAACACAGTGTGCCATGTATGTATTGCCTATAATACTCAGGAACAAGTGTGCCATGTATGTATTGCCTATAATACTCAGGAACACAGTGTGCCATGCGTGTATTGCCTAGAATACTCTGTAGCACAATGTGCCATGTATGTATTGCCTATAATACTCAGGAACACAGTGTGCCATG
>CM065703.1:269877-272377 GCA_017654935.2 Phymorhynchus buccinoides | reverse complement strand
AATGCAACAACTGAGGACCATGTGGTGGGCGGTGTTCCTTCATTTTGTGCGCCTAGTATAACCTTATTCTCAAATTGGGGCCTAGTATATCTCTTATCCTCAATTGTGCCCGTTGTGTCTCTATCGATTGTTGCGCTATATAAGCTAGAGCCATCACTCTTTATAGAGAGACAGAAAACATCATCTAAATAGCCTTTCTAATGTTGGCTTTATAGAGAGACAGAAACATCATCTAAGGAACCTTTCTGTTGTTGGTTTTATAGAGAGACAGAAAACATCATCTAAATAGCCTTTCTAATGTTGGCTTTATAGAGAGACAGAAACATCATGTAAGGAACCTTTCTAATGTTGGTTTTATAGAGAGACAGAAACATCATGTAAGGAACCTTTCTAATGTTGGTTTTATAGAGAGACAGAAAACATCATCTAAATAGCCTTTCTGTTGTTGGTTTTATAGAGACAGGACAGGTTGTGGTTTTATAGAGAGGACAGAAACCATCATGTGACGGAACCTTTCAAACGTTTGGCCTTTTAATCGAGAGACAGGAAAACAATCATGCTAAGGGGAACAGCCCTTTCTGTTGTTGGCTTTAATAGAGAGCAAGTTGGTTTTATAGAGAGACAGAAACATTCATCTAAGGAACCTTTCTAATGAATGTTGGCTTTATAGAGAGACAGTTGGCATCATCTAGAGAGACACCTTTCTGTTGTTGGTTTTATAGAGAGACAGAAAACATCATCTAAGGAACCTTTCTAATGTTGGTTTTATAGAGAGACAGTTGGCTTTATAGAGAGACAGAAAACATCATCTAAGGAACCTTTCTAATGTTGGTTTTATAGAGAGACAGTTGGTTTTATAGAGAGACAGAAACATCATCTAAGGAACCTTTCTGTTGTTGGTTTTATAGAGAGACAGAAAACATCATCTAAGGAACCTTTCTAATGTTGGCTTTATAGAGAGACAGTTGGCTTTATAGAGAGACAGAAACATCATCTAAGGAACCTTTCTAATGTTGGCTTTATAGAGAGACAGTTGGCTTTATAGAGAGACAGAAACATCATGTAAGGAACATTTCAAATGTTGGTTTTATAGAGAGACATAAAACATCATCTAAGGAACCTTTCTGTTGTTGGCTTTATAGAGAGACAGTTGGTTTTATAGAGAGACAGAAACATCATGTAAGGAACCTTTCTGTTGTTGGCTTTATAGAGAGACATAAAACATCATCTAAGGAACCTTTCTGTTGTTGGTTTTATAGAGAGACAGTTGGTTTTATAGAGAGACAGTTGGTTTTATAGAGAGACAGAAACATCATCTAAGGAACCTTTCTAATGTTGGCTTTATAGAGAGACAGAAAACATCATCTAAGGAACCTTTCTAATGTTGGCTTTATAGAGAGACAGTTGGCTTTATAGAGAGACAGAAACATCATCTAAGGAACCTTTCTAATGTTGGCTTTATAGAGAGACAGTTGGTTTTATAGAGAGACATAAAACATCATCTAAGGAACCTTTCTAATTTGAGACAGAAAACATCATGTAAGGAACCTTTCTGTTGTTGGTTTTATAGAGAGACAGAAAACATCATGTAAGGAACCTTTCAAATGTTGGCTTTATAGAGAGACAGAAACATCATGTAAGGAACCTTTCTGTTGTTGGTTTTATAGAGAGACAGAAAACATCATCTAAGGAACCTTTCTAATTCTCTTGTCTAATGTTGGCTTTGTTAAGAAGACGAGAAAACATCATGCTAACTCAGGCCGTTTTCAATAAAAAAATGTTGGCTTTATAGAGAGACAGAAAACATCATGTAAATAGCCTTTCAAATGTTGGCTTTATAGAGAGACAGAAAACATCATCTAAATAGCCTTTCAAATGTTGGCTTTATAGAGAGACAGAAAACATCATCTAAGGAACCTTTCTGTTGTTGGTTTTATAGAGAGACAGAAAACTTCATGTAAATAGCCTTTCAAATGTTGGCTTTATAGAGAGACAGAAAACATCATCTAAATAGCCTTTCTAATGTTGGCTTTATAGAGAGACAGAAAACATCATCTAAGGAACCTTTCTGTTGTTGGCTTTATAGAGAGACAGAAAACTTCATCTAAATAGCCTTTCTAATGTTGGCTTTATAGAGAGACAGAAAACTTCATCTAAATAGCCTTTCAAATGTTGGCTTTATAGAGAGACATAAAACATCATCTAAATAGCCTTTCTAATGTTGGCTTTATAGAGAGACAGAAAACATCATCTAAATAGCCTTTCAAATGTTGGCTTTATAGAGAGACATAAAACATCATCTAAGGAACCTTTCTGTTGTTGGTTTTATAGAGAGACAGTTGGTTTTATAGAGAGACAGTTGGTTTTATAGAGAGACAGAAAACATCATCTAAGGAACCTTTCTGTTGTTGGTTTTATAGAGAGACAGTTGGTTTTATAGAGAGACAGTTGGTTTTATAGAGAGACAGAAAACATCATCTAAGGAACCTTTCTGTTGTTG
>CM065703.1:262377-264877 GCA_017654935.2 Phymorhynchus buccinoides | reverse complement strand
TAGATGATGTTTCTGTCTCTCTATAAAGCCAAAACTGGGTCTTTCCTTTTCTAATGAAAAAAAAAAAAAAGCCAACATTAGAAAGGTTCCTTAGATGATGTTTTCTGTCTCTTTTATAAAAGCCAACATTAGAAAGGTCCTTAGATGATGTTGCTGTATCCTATAAAACCAACATTAGAAAGGTTCCTTAGATGATTTTTTCTGTCTCTCTATAAAACAACATTAGAAAGGTGCATTAGATGATGTTTCTGTCTCTCTATAAAAGCCAACTGTCTCTCTATAAACCAACAACAGAAAGGTTCCTTAGATGAATGTTTTATGTCTCTCTCACAAAACAACTGTCTCTCTATAAGCCAACATTAGAAAGTTGCCTTAGATGATGTTGTCTGTTCTCTATAAAAGCCAACTGTCTCTCTCTAAAAGCCAACTGTCTCTCATAAAGCCAACATTTGAAAGGTTCCTTTACATGATGTTTCTGTCTCTCTATAAACCAACGGTCTCTCTATAAAGCCAACATTAGAAAGGTTCTCATCGATGTTTCTGTCTCTCTATCAAAAGCCAACCTTGAAAGGTCCTTACATGATGGTTCTGTCTCTCTATAAAACAACTGTCTCTCATAAAACCAACATTAGAAAGTTCCTTACATGATGTTTCTGTCTCTCCTTAAATGCCCAACTGTCTCTCTATAAAAAACAACATTAGAAAGGATATTTAGATATGTTTTCTGGTCTCTTATAAAGCCCAACATTAGAAAAGGTTCCTTAGATGATGTTTCTGTCTCTCTATAAAAGCCAACCTGTCTCTTATAAAAACAACAACAGAAAAGGTTCTTAGATGATGTTTATGTCTCTCTATAAAACCAACTGCCTCTCTATAAAGCCAACTGTCTCCTATAAAACCAACCTTAGAAAGGTTCCATACATGATGTGTTTCGTCTCTCTATAAAAGCCAATCATTAGAAAGGCTATTTAGATGATGTGTTCTGTCTCTCTATAAAGACAAACATTAGAAAGGCTATTTAGATGATGTTTCTGTTCTCTAGAAAGCAACTTTGAAAGGTTCCTTACATGATGTTTCTGTCTCTCTAAAAGCCAACATTAGAAAAGCTTTAGGATGATGTTTTCTGTACTCTCTCTAAAGCGTGATGGCTCTAGCTTATATAGCAACAATCGATTACCAAAACGGGCACATTGGGATAAGAGTATACGAGGCCCAATTGAGCATAAGGGTATACTATGCGCAATGAGGAAACACCGCCACCAATGGTCCAGTGTTCGCATTGACAATGGTCACTGAGAAGCAGCATTCTGACATTAATTTTGAACACAGAATGGTTCCATCTTTCCGAAATTGTATCTATGAACCAGTGAAAGACTGACCCCCTTTAATATTATGTGTGGTGGTGCACTCAGCGCGGGATGGTTCCGTAAAGAACATATAACATTTGACCGACCTGGAGGCTTCACCTTGAAAACCGAAAATTCGTTTTGTTGCATGTGATTCAATCATTGAAACTTACAATGTTTCAAACATCATAGCAGGTGCGTAGTTATGATAAGTCTGATTTATCTGAGTACTGATAATGTCATGGTCAAGGTCAAGGCCCATAGTCTTAGAGGTATGATCATCGGTGTTTAGCTATATCTTTCACATTTGTGCAATCTACAGAGTGTACAGTGGCAGACTGGTGAGACAGCGTCAAGGTCATGGTGGATGCGGAGTATTGTTTGGAGTCATATCATGACTTGACTTTTGAACAATCTATTGTAGCAGTGGTTAATAGTTTAGCAACAATAACCTTATGCATTTTGGATCAGCATGATTTAAGGAAAGCATGGTGATAATTATGTTTGATATTGTTGACGCTGATGTTCTAAAACAATGCTATTGTTAAGTTTGACACCATTACTATTGCTGTCAATGATTTGTTTCTGCCCCAATGTTCATTTATTGATTAGTTACATGTTGTCTGCTTAGAACCAAGGACAAATGAAGAATATGACCAGCCTAAATTTTCTCCTTGTAAAATAAAGTATTCTGTGAAGCTGAAAGTCTCTGTCTGTATGTCTGATCTATTCTCCATGTACTGTCTCTGTCTGTGTCTCTCCTCTCTGTCATCCTTCTCTGTGTCTCTGTCTCTGCTCTCTGTCCCTGTATCTCCTCCTCTGTCTCCGTCTCTCACTCTGTTCTCTGTCTATGTCCCTCTCTCTGTGTGTCGCTCGGTCTCTGTCTCTCTCTCTCGTCTCTCCTATCTCTCTCGGTCAAACTGTCTCTGTCTCATGTCTCTGTCTCTCGTTTGTGTGTGTCTCTCGTTCCCTCTGTTATCTGTCTCTGTCTCTTTCTCTTGTGGTGTTGCGATGTCACGTCTGTCTCTGTGTCTATCTCTCGGTGTGTATCGATGCCTCTCTCTCTCTGTCTCTAGACCCCCCCACTCTCTCTCTCTCTCTCTCTATCCTAGTCTAGAGCATATAGCAGAGCTCGATATATTCACCCTCGCTCT
>CM065703.1:247686-261877 GCA_017654935.2 Phymorhynchus buccinoides | reverse complement strand
GATCAAGAGAGAGAGAGAGATGACTGAGAGATGAGATGAGAGGAGAGAAGGATAAGGAGGAGAGAGAGAGTGATGGGGAAAAGTAGATGGATGAGAGAGAGAGAGAGAGGGTGATTGGAAAAGGTAGATGGAGAGAGAGAGAGAGAAGAGAGAGAGAGAGAGATGGTAGAGAGAGAGAGAGAGAGTGAGTGATGGGGAAAAGTAGAGGGAGAGAGAGAGAGAGAGATGGTGATAGGCGAGAGAGAGAGATGGAGAGAGAGAGAGAGAGAGGTGAGAGTAGATGAGAGAGAAGGTAGATGGGGGAAGAGAGAGAGAGAGAGAGAGGGTGATGGGGAAAGGAGAGATCAGAGAGAGAGAGAGAGAGAGAGAGGGAGATACGCGATGAGGGAGAGTAGATGCAGAGAGAGAGGGAGAGGAGAGAGGAGATGGACGAGAAGGAGTAGATGAGAGAGGAGAGAGAAGAGAGAGAGAGGAGAAGGAGAGAGAAGAGAGGTGATGGGAGAGAGAGATAGATGGAGAGAGAGATGAGAGAGAGAGGGAGAAGGAGATTGGGAGAGAGGGTGATGAGGAAGAGGTGAGATTGAGAGAGAGAGAGAGAGAGGGAGAGGTTAGAGAGGAGAGAGAGAGTGAGAGAGAGAGAGAGAGAGAGAGGAGAGAGGAGAAAGTAGATGGGGAGAGAGAGAGATGGAGAGAGAGATGAGAGAGAAGAGAGAGAGAGAGAGAGATGAGAGAGAGAGGAGAGATGGGGAGAGAGAGAGAGAGAGCGAGAGAGAGAGAGAGAGAGAGAAGAGAGAGAGAGAGAGAGAGAGGGTGATGGGGAAATGTAGATGGGAGAGAGAGGAGAGAGAGAGAGAGAGAGGAGAGATAGGTGGGGGAAAGGGAAGATGGAGGGAGAGAGAGAGCGAGAGAGAGGAGACGAGGAGAGAGAGAGAGGGAGGGTGATGGGGAAAGGTAGATGGAGAGAGAGAGAGAGAGAGAGAGAGGATGAGAGAGAGAGAGAGAGAGAGAGAGAGAGAGAGATGAGTGGAGTGATAGTGGAAACTGTAGAGAGAGAGAGAGAGAGAGAGAGAGAGAGAGGGAGATGGGGAAAGGTAGATGGAGAGAGAGAGAGAGAGAGAGAGAGAGAGGGAGAGAGAGAGAGAGGAGAGAGAGAGAGAGAGAGGGAGGAGAGAGGAGAGTAGAGAGAGAGAGAGAGAGAGAGAGAGGGAGAGAGAGAGAGGAGAGAGGGGATGAGAGAGAGAGAGAGAGAGAGAGAGAGAGAGAGAGAGAGGAATGATGATGAGGGAAGAGGAGATGGAGAGAGAGAGAGAGAGAGAGAGAGAGAGAGGGTGGATGAGGAAGAGTAGAGAGAGAGAGAGAGGTGATGGAGAGGTAGATGAGAGAGAGAGAGAGAGAGAGAGAGGGTGATGGGGGAAGGTAGATGGAGAGAGAGAGAGAGAGAGAGATAAGATGATGGGGAAGGTAGATGAGAGGAGAGAGAGAGAGAGAGAGGAGAGAGAGAGAGAGAGAAGAGTAGATGTGAGAGAGAAGAGGATAGAGAGGGGAGAGAGAGAGAGAGATAGAGAGAGAGAGAGAGAGAGAGGGTGATGGGGAAATGTAGATGGAGAGAGAGAGAGAGAGAGACAGAGAGAGAGAGAGGAGAGAGGGGGGGGGGAGAGAGAGAAAGAGAGAGATGGAGAGAGAGAGAGGAGAGAGAGAGGGAGGGAGCGAGAGAATGAGGAGAGAGAACGAAGATGGGAGGAGGAGAGAATGAGAGAGAACATGAGAGAGAGAGAGCGAGAGAGAAGAGAGAGACAATTGATGTCCTCGTGGGATTAGCGCTGCACAGTGGTCGCTCGCGTCAAATGAAATGTCCCGCCCGGCTCTCGGCTTGCCGGGGGGTTTGTGTGGTTGTTCCAACACGTGGCTTACTAACCAGTGTAACAAACGTGACACTCCTATTTCGTCCAGTAGTTTGGTGGCATCTTTTATTTTTTCATTCCACTTTTTCGAATTTGTGACGTTAATGGACTTTTCTGTCTATAATATATTTTTAGCGTATAATTTATTATTTGGGGGGAGTGGAATCTGTTCGAACCGGGACTTTAAAAATGATTTCGAGCTAGGTATTTGTTTTTTGTATACATCGTTATTATTTACATTTTTAGACGTGTGAACGTGTTTTTTTCTCGGGATTGGTCTTGCTAGGTAGGGTACGCGGCTTTTGTAGAAAGTCCCAATCCTTGACACTGGTGGTAGTTGCATTATTCAGATCCAGTTATATTGTTTTAGTTTCTTTTTAAAACTCTCTCTCTCTCTCTCCTCTCTCTCTCTCTCTCTACCCTTCTCTCTCTCTCTCTCTCTCTCTCTCTCTCTCTCTCTCTTCTCTCTTATTATGTGCAGTTAATACATGAATTTATGCATTATGAAATTGATTTGGATAACATGCTAGTGCTAAGTGAAAGGATATTCACATTTGTCCTGTTTTCATTTATTACATTGTGTGTGTATATGCGCACCCTCAATGTTTTAGGCCGGAGGTCTGACATTAAAACATTTTTGAGTTTTGAGTTTGAGTCTCTCTCTCTCTCTCTCTCCCCTCCTCCTCTCTCTCCCTCCTCATCTCTCTCCTCTCCTCTCTCTCTCTCTCTACTCTCTTGTTCAATATATCGGCCTACTTGTTGCAATGTTCTTATCTGAAAGCATTAGTTTAACTGTTAAAATCGCACATTATGGCTTAGTAAGCGTATGCATTTGTAAAATGTGTGTGTTTGCTTCTTTTGTTTTCTTGGTGTGTGTGTGTGTGTGTGTGTGTGTGTGTGTGTGTGTGTCCGTTCTGTGTGTGTGTGCAGAGAGTGCGTGCGTGTGCGCCTTGCGCCGCGCGTGCGTGTCAGAGTGTGCGATATGCGCATTAATGTGTGTGTGTGCGCGCGCCGCAGTGCGGCAGTGTGAAGTGTGAGTGTCGTGGTGCGTGTGCTGTATGTGTGAGTCGTGTGCGTGCGTGCGAGCGTGCGTGTTTAATCGTGGTAGGCGGTAGCGTATATTGTATTTAAAGGAGAAAGCATTATGGGTTTAGGTTCCACTAGCAGCTACGCCATGCGCTGAGGCCTAACCCTAACCCTAACCCTAGATTGTATTTAAAAGAGAAAGCATTAGGGGTTTATGTTCCACTAGCAGCTACGCCATGCGCTCGCTTCGCTTTGCGGCAGCTTTTCCCAGGCACAGGTCTTTAGAATAGTAGTTGCCAGGATAGCACTAAAAATGCCTCCCATTGTAGTCCATGTTTACGGAGCCCCTCGGCTCTCACTGGCACTGCGTTATTGGCCCTTCAAAATGTCTTCCACTGCATTCCCCCGTTAATGCTGATCACAAATATATGTGGTTGTAGTGGTCTGACACCAACGGTTTTGAAACTATAAGCACTCTCACTGTGCTATTGGCCCTTTCAAAATGTTGTCCACTGGCTTGCCGCTGTGCTGCTGATCATGAATATATATGGTTATATGGGTCTAACGCCAACGGTTTTGAAATTATGGGTACTTGTTTTCGGAGCCCCTCAGCTTTCACTCTCACTGTGCATTTGGCCCTTTTAAAATGTCTCCCACTAGCTTCTCGCTGTGATGCTCATCATGAATATATATATGGGTTATATGGGTCTACCAAACTAAACGCGCGGACGGTTTTGAAATTATTGGCACTTTTATCCGGACAGACCGTCATAATATAACAGCTTCAAGGTCAAATGTAAAAGATCAAGGTCAAGTGGCTTATGTCTCCAACTGCATCCCTTAGATCATGGTGATCAAGAATATAATGGTTTCTTGAATGTAAACCCAATGGTGTTCAAACTACAGCCACAGTTAAAAAAGAGAAGTTCAAAAGTAAAGCTCAAGGTCATTAGAATAATCAATACTTTGCACCACACATGACCTTGAATCAGTCTACCAACCTGCCTACTTTGCGGCCTGTAGCTGAAAATGTTTTGAAATATATGGCCCAAACACCAGCTATTGTTTTTTTTTGACACCTCCAATGTCTATGTCCTTAACCTTGACCTTGACCTTCATCGGTACCCAATATTCCAAATAAAATCATCATGGTCAATCCACACCTGTCCCAAGTTTGCACATTGTAAGTCCAACGATATGAAAGATATGGCCTCAAGAAGAAATTTCGGGTTTCAAGTTCAATGTTCAATGTCAGACAGACAGACAGACTCACACACACGAAGAATGAATTAATATTGAGATTAACGTCCTCCCGGTTAAACAATAGAAGTCACATAAGTGGTAGTTGTAATGGTGGTGGTAGCAATATGTCCCCACTGTACCACTGCTCTCTTTTAACACTGTAATGATCATCTTATCAATGGCAATGTTCCCCACTGCTCTCTGTTAACACTGTAATGATCATCTTATCAATGGCAATGTTCCCCACTGCTCTCTTTTAACACTGTAATGATCATCTTATCAATGGCAATGTTCCCCACTGTACCACTGCCCTCTGTTAACACTGTAATGATCATCTTAGCAATGACAATGTTCCCCACTGCTCTCTGTTAACACTGTAATGATCATCTTATCAATGGCAATGTTCCCCACTGTACATACTGCTCTCTGTTAACACTGTAATGATCATCTTATCAATGGCAATGTTCCCCACTGTACCACTGCTCTCTGTTAACACTGTAATGATCATCTTATCAATGACAATGTTCCCCACTGCTCTCTGTTAACACTGTACGGATCACCTTATCAATAGCAATGTCCCCCACTGTACCACTGCTCTCTTTTAACACTGTAATGATCATCTTATCAATGACAATGTTCCCCACTGTACCACTGCTCTCTGTTAACACTGTAATGATCATCTTATCAATGGCAATGTTCCCCACTGTACCACTGCTCTCTGTTAACACTGTAATGATCATCTTATCAATGGCAATGTTCCCCACTGTAACCACTGCTCTCTGTTAACACTGTAATGATAATCTTATCAATGGCAATGTTCCCCACTGCTCTCTTTTAACACTGTAATGATCATCTTATCAATGGCAATGTTCCCCAATGCTCTCTTGTAACACTGTAATGATCATCTTATCAATGGCAATGTTCCCCACTGCTCTCTTTTAACACTGTAATGATCATCTTATCAATGGCAATGTTCCCCACTGTATACAGTGGGGAACATTGCCATTGATAAGATGATCATTACAGTGTTAACAGAGAGCAGATGGTACAGTGGGGAACATTGTCATTGATAAGATGATCAGTACAGTGTTAACAGAGAGCAGTGGTACAGTGGGGAACATTGCTCATTGATAAGATGATCAGTACAGTGTTAACAGAGAGCAGTGGTACAGTGGGGAACATTGTCATTGATAAGATGATCAGTACAGTGTTAACAGAGAGCAGTGGTACAGTGGGGAACATTGCCATTGATAAGATGATCATTACAGTGTTAACAGAGAGCAGTGGTACAGTGGGGAACATTGTACATTGATAAGATGATCATTACAGTGTTAACAGAGAGCAGTGGTACAGTGGGGAACATTGCGCATTGATAAGATGATCAGTACAGTGTTAACAGAGAGCAGTGGTACAGTGGGGAACATTGCTATTGATAAGGTGATCATTACAGTGTTAACAGAGAGCAGTGGTACAGTGGGGAACATTGTCATTGATAAGATGATCATTACAGTGTTAACAGAGAGCAGTGGTACAGTGGGGAACATTGCCATTGATAAGATGATCAGTACAGTGTTAACAGAGAGCAGTGGTACAGTGGGGAACATTGCTATATTGATAAGCGTGATCATTACAGTGTTAACAGAGAGCAGTGGTACAGTGGGGAACATTGCCATTGATAAGATGATCAGTACAGTGTTAACAGAGAGCAGTGGTACAGTGGGGAACATTGCCATTGATAAGGTGATCAGTACAGTGTTAACAGAGAGCAGTGGTACAGTGGGGAACATTGCTATTGATAAGGTGATCCGTACAGTGTTAACAGAGAGCAGTGGTACAGTGGGGAACATTGCCATTGATAAGATGATCATTACAGTGTTAACAGAGAGCAGTGGTACAGTGGGGAACATTGCTATTGATAAGATGATCATTACAGTGTTAACAGAGAGCAGTGGTACAGTGGGGGACATTGCCATTGATAAGATGATCAGTACACAGTGTTAACAGAGAGCAGTGGGGAACATCGCCATTGATAAGATGATCAGTACACAGTGTTAACAGAGAGCAGTGGTACAGTGGGGAACATTGCACATTGATAAGATGATCAGTACAGTGTTAACAGAGAGCAGTGGTACAGTGGGGAACATTGCCATTGATAAGATGATCAGTACAGTGTTAACAGAGAGCAGTGGTACAGTGGGGAGCATTGCTATTGATAAGGTGTTAAAAGGTGTTTATTTTGATCTTGATGTTTTTTTGCTCCTTCTGTTGCCTGCTTTTTGCTCCTTTTGCTATATTTGATGTTTGCTGTTTAATTGTTCGTCTGTGTTGATAAAGGCGCATTCGCCGAAATATCCAGTAGTTTTGTTTTGTCTCTTGTGAATAAAATAACGTCACTTTGCACTTGTCGTGTAGGTGTTTGTTTGTTGTAAGTTCCAATGGACGTTGCAGTCTGTTTCAGTTCATTGATAAGGTGATCAGTACAGTGTTAACAGAGAGCAGTGGTACAGTGGGGAGCATTGCCATTGATAAGATGATCATTACAGTGTTAACAGAGAGCAGTGGTACAGTGGGGAACATTGTCATTGATAAGATGATCAGTACAGTGTTAACAGAGAGCAGTGGTACAGTGGGGAACATTGCTATTGATAAGGTGATCATTACAGTGTTAACAGAGAGCAGTGGTACAGTGGGGAACATTGCTATTGATAAGATGATCATTACAGTGTTAACAGAGAGCAGTGGTACAGTGGGGGACATTGCCATTGATAAGATGATCAGTACAGTGTTAACAGAGAGCAAGACAAACAATAAGTTGTGATAGTGTTAGACTGCAGATGCCAGACTATGTTGCTCGTGATTCAACTCAGGATTGGGATTGCGGACGAAGATATAGTAAGTGAAAATATTAATTTGGGTTGTGTTGTGTTGGTTACGGTGTGTGTGTGTGTGTTGTGTGTGTGTGTGGTGTGTGTGTGTGTGTGTGTGTGTGAGTGTGTGTGTGTGTGTGCGTGTTGTGCGTGTGCGTGTGGCGTGTGTGTTGCGTTGCGGGCGTGTGCGTGTGCGTGTGGCGTGCGTGTGTGTGTGTGTGTGTGTGTGTGTGTGTGTGCTTGTAGCGTGTGCGTGTGCGGTGCCGTGTTTGTTGTGTGTGTGTGTGTGCATGTGTGTTGCGTGCGTGTGGCGTGTGCCGGTGTGGCTGGGCGGTGTGTGTTGTGTGGTGTGTGTTGTGTGTGTGTGGTGTGGTGTGTGTGTGTGTGTGGGCGTGTGCGTGGCGTGTTCGTGCGTTTTGCGTGTGCGTCATCCTCCGCTCTTCATATAACTCATCCTCCCCTCTTCATATTCACTCATCCTCCCCTCTTCATATCCAATCATCCTCACCCTGTCATTTCTTTTGTGATCACTCGGTCCACTCCCCTCTTCATCATCATCACTCCTCATCCCTCCCTATTTCTTCATATCACTCATCCTCCCCTCTTCATATCACCTCATCCTCCCCTCTTTTCATATACACTCACCCTCCCCTCTTCATATCAACCTCATCCTCCTCTCTTTCATATCACTCATCCTCCCCTCTTCATATCACTCATCCTCCCCTCTTCCATATTACTCATCCTCCCCTCTACAGAACACTCATCCTCACCTCTTCATATCACTCATCCCCCCCTCTTCATATCACTCATCCTCCCCCTCTTCATATCCACTCATCCTCTCCTCTTCATATTACTCATCCTCCCCACTTCATATCACTCATCCTCCCCTCTTCATATTACACTCTCATCATTCCCCTCTTCATATCACTCATCCTCCCCTCTTCATATCACTCATCCTCCCCTCTTCATATCACTCATCCTCCCCTCTTCATATCACTCATCCTCCCCTCTTCATATCACTCATCCTCCCCTCTTCATATCACTCATCCTCCCCTCTTCATATCACTCATCCTCTCCTCTTCATATCAATCATCCTCCCCTCTTCATTTCACTCATCCTCCCCTCTTCATATCACTCATCCTCCCCTCTACAGAACACTCATCTCTCCCCTCTTCATATCACTCATCCTCCCCTATTCATATCACTCATCCTCCCCCTCATTCATACTTACTCATCCTCCCCTCTTCATATCACTCATCCTCCCCTCTTCATATCACTCATCCTCCCCTCTTCATATCACATCCTCCCCTATTCATATCACCCATCCTCCCCTATTCATATCACTCATCCTCCCCCCTCTTCATATCACACATCCTCACCCTCTTCATATCACATTCTCCCCCCACTTCATATCACTCATCCTCCCCTCTTCATATCACACATCCTCCCCTCTTCATATCACATTCTCCCCACATATCATAAATCACTCATCCTCCCCTCTTCATATCACACATCCTACCCCTCTTCATATCAACATTCTCCCCTCTTCATATCAATCATCCTCCCCTCTTCATATCAACATCCTCCCCCTCTTCATATCACCCATCCTCCCCTCTTTCATATCACATCATCCTCCCCCTCTTTCATATCACCCATCCTCCCCTCTTCATATCACCCACTCATCCTCCCCTCTTCATATCACTCCTCATCCTCCCCTCTTCATATCACTCATCCTCCCCTCCTTCATATCACATCCTCCCCTCTTCATACAAATCCTCCCCTATTCATATCACATCCTCCCCTCTTCATATCACTCATCCTCCCCTCTTCATATCACATTCATCCCCTCTTCATATCACCCATCCTCCCCTCTTCATATCACTCACTCTTCATATCACATTCTCCCCTCTTCATATCACTCATCCTCTCCTCTTCATATCACTCATCCTCCCCTCTTCATATCACTCATCCTCCCCTCTTCATATCACACATCCTCCCCTCTTCATATCAAATCCTCCCCTCTTCTCACATCCTCCCCTCTTCATATCACTCATCCTCCCCTCTTCATATCACTCATCCTCCCCTCTTCATATCACTCATCCTCCCCTCTTCATATCACCCATCCTCCCCTCTTCATATCACTCATCCTCCCCTCTTCATATACTTCACTCATCCTCCCCTCTTCATATCACTCATCCTCCCCTCTTCATATCACTCATCCCTCCCCTCTTCATATCACTCATCCTCCCCTCTTCATATCACTCATCCTCCCCTCTTCATATCACTCATCCTCCCCTCTTTTCATATCACTCCATCCTCCCCTCTTCATATCTCCTCATACCCCCTCCCCTCTTCATATCACTCATCCTCCCCTCTTCATATCACTCATCCTCCCCCCTCATTATTCTCTTCATATCAAATCCTCCCCTCTTCATATCAAATTCTCCCCTCTTCATATCACTTCATCCTCCCCTCTTCATATCACTCATCCCTCCCCTCTTCATATCACTCATCCTCCCCTCTTCATATCACTCATCCTCCCCTCTTCATATCACTCATATCCCCTCTTCATATCACTCATCCTCCCCTCTTCATATCACTCATCATCCCTCTCGTTCATATCACTCATCATCCCCTCTTCATATCACTCATCCTCCCCTCTTCATATCACTCATCCTCCCCTCTTCATATCACTCATCCTCCCCTCTTCATCACTCATCCTCCCCTCTTCATATCACTCATCCTCCCCTATTCATATCACATTCTCCCCTCTTCATATCAAATCCTCCCCTCTTCATATCACATTCTCCCCACTTCATATCACTCATCCTCCCCTCTTCATATCACTCATCCTCCCCTCTTCATATCACTCATCCTCTCCCCTCTTCATATCACTCATACCTCCCCTCTTCATATCACACTCATCCTCCCCTCTTCATATCACTCATCCTCCCCTCTTCATATGACTCATCCTCCCCTCTTCATATCACTCATCCTCCCCCTCTTCATAAAACAACAACCTCCACCCTCTTCTTCATTATCCCCCCCCATTCCCCCCCCCTCTTTCATATCATTCCACCCTCTTCATATCACTCATCCTCCCCTCTTCATATCACTCAAATCCATCCCCTCTTCATATCACATTTCTCCCCTCTTCATATCACATTCTCCCTTCTTCATATCACGTCATTCCTCAACCCTTCATCGCGTATCCCCCTCTTCATATCACCATCCTCCCCTCTTCATATCACATTCTCCCCTCTTCATATCAACATCCTCCCCCTCTTCATATCACATTCTCCCCACTTCATATCACACATTCTCCCCTCTTCATATCACATCCTCCCCTCTTCATATCACCCATCCTCCCCTCTTCATATCAAATCCTCCCCTCCTCATATCACATTCTCCCCTCTTCATATCACTATCATCCTCCCCTCTTCATATCACATTCTCCCCACTTCCTCCCCTCTTCTTCATATCACTCATCCTCCCCTCTTCATATCACATCCTCCCCTCTTCATATCACATTCTCCCCTCTTCATATCACACATCCTCCCCTCTTCATATCACATCCTCCCCTCCTTTCATATCACATTCTCCCCACATTCATAGCACTCACCCTCCCCTCTTCATATCACAATACCCTCCCCTCTTCATAACAAATCACATCTCTCCCCTCTTCCATATCACATTCTCCCCTCTTCATATCAAATCCTCCCCTCTTCATATCACATCCTCCCCTCTTCATATCACATTCTCCCCTCTTCATATCACATCATCCTCCCTTCTTTCATATCACCCATCCTCCCCTATTCATATCACCCATCTCCCCTTTTCATATCATCCTCCCCTCTTCATATCAAATCCTCCCCTCTTCATATCCCATCCTCCCCTCTTCATATCAAATCCTCCCCTCTCATATCACATTCTCCCCTCTTCATATCACTCATCCTCCCCTCTTCATATCAAATCCTCCCCTCTTGATATCACCCATCCTCCCCTCTTCATATCAAATCCTCCCCTCTTCATATCACATTCTCCCCTCTTCATATCATACATCAATCCTCCCCTCTTCATATCATTCATCCTCCCCTCTTCATATCACCCATCCTCCCCTCTTCATATCACATCCCTCCCCCTCTTCATATCAAATCCTCCCCTCTTGATATCACATCCTCCCCTCTTCATATCAACATCCTCCCCCTCTTCATAATCACATTCTCCCCTCTTCATATCACGTCATCCTCCCCTCTTCATATCACCCATCCTCCCCTCTTCATATCATTCATCCTCCCCTCTTCATATCACATTCTTCCCTCTTCATATCACATTCTCCCCACTTCATATCACCCATCCTCCCCCTCTTCATATCACATACCTCCCCCTCTTCATATCACCCATCCTCCCCTCTTCATATCACTCATCCTCCCCTCTCATATATCACTCATCCTCCCCTCTTCATATCACCCATCCTCCCCTCTTCATATCACATACCTCCCCTCTTCATATCACCCATACTCCCCTCTTCATATCACATCCTCCCCTCTTCATATCAAATCCTCCCCTCTTCATATCACATTCTCCCCTCTTCATATCACACATCCTCCCCTCTTCATATCACATTCTCCCCTCTTCATATCACAATTCTCCCCACTTCATATCACATTCTTCCCCTCTTCATATCCTCCCCTCTTCATATCACATTCTCCCCTCTTCATATCACACATCCTCCCCTCTTCATATCACATTCTACCCTCTTCATATCACCGCATCCTCCCCTCTTCATATCACATTCTCCCCTCTTCATATCACATTCTCCCCTCTTCATATCATCCATTCTCCCCTCTTCATATCACACATTCTCCCCTCTTCATATCACACACATCACACATCCTCCCCTCTTCATATCACATTCCTCCCCTCTTCATATCACATCCTCCCCTATTCATATCACTCATCCTCCCCTCTTCATATCACACATCCTCCCCTCTTCATATCACATTCTCCCCTCTTCATATCACATCCTCCCCTCTTCATATCACATTCTCCCCTCTTCATATCACACATCCTCCCCTCTTCATATCACATCCTCCCCTCTTCATATCACACATCCTCCCCTCTTCATATCACATTCTCCCCTCTTCATATCAAATACTCCCCTCTTCATATCAAATCCTCCCCTCTTGATATCACATTCTCCCCTCTTCATATCACATTCTCCCCTCTTCATATCACATTCTCCCCTCTTCATATCAAATCCTCCCCTCTTGATATCACCCATCCTCCCCTCTTCATATCAAATCCTCCCCTCTTCATATCACATTCTCCCCTCTTCATATCACATTCTCCCCTCTTCATATCAATCATCCTCCCCTCTTCATATCACCCATCCTCCCCTCTTCATATCACATTCTCCCCTCTTCATATCAAATCCTCCCCTCTTGTATTTCATATCACATCCTCCCCTCTTCATATCACACATCTCCCCTCTTCATATCATTCATTCTCCCCTCTTCATATCACCCATCCTCCCCTCTTCATATCACCCATCCTCCCCTCTTCATATCATTCATCCTCCCCTCTTCATATCACATTCTCCCCTCTTCATATCACATTTTCCCCACTTCATATCACCCATCCTCCCCTCTTCATATCACATTCTCCCCTCTTCATATCACCCATCCTCCCCTCTTCATATCATCTTCCCATTCTCCCCTCTTCATATCATTCATCCTCCCCTCTTCATATCACATTCTCCCCTCTTCATATCACATTCTCCCCACTTCATATCACCCATCCTCCCCTCTTCATATCACATTCTCCCCTCTTCATATCACATTCTCCCCACTTCATATCACACATCCTCCCCTCTTCATATCACATTCTCCCCTCTTCATATCACATTCTCCCCACTTCATATCACTCATCCTCCCCTCTTCATATCACATTCTCCCCTCTTCATATCACATTCTCCCCTCTTCATATCACATTCTCCCCTCTTCATATCACATTCTCCCCTCTTCATATCACTCATCCTCCCCTCTTCATATCACATTCTCCCCTCTTCATATCACATTCTCCCCTCTTCATATCACATTCTCCCCACTTCATATCACACATCCTCCCATCTTCATATCACATTCTACCCTCTTCATATCATTCATCCTCCCCTCTTCATATCACATTCTCCCCTCTTCATATCACATTCTCCCCTCTTCATATCAACATCTTCCCCTCTTCATATCACATTCTCCCCTCTTCATATCACACATCCTCCCCTCTTCATATCACATTCTCCCCTCTTCATATCACATTCTCCCCTCTTCATATCACACATCCTCCCCTCTTCATATCACATTCTCCCCTCTTCATATCACACATCCTCCCCTCTTCATATCACATTCTCCCCTCTTCATATCACATTCTCCCCTCTTCATATCACACATCCTCCCCACTTCATATCACATCCTCCCCTCTTCATATCACATTCTCCCCTCTTCATATCACATTCTCCCCACTTCATATCAAATCCTCCCCTCTTGATATCACATTCTCCCCTCTTCATATCACATTCTCCCCTCTTCATATCAAATCCTCCCCTCTTCATATCACATTCTCCCCTCTTCATATCAAATCCTCCCCTCTTGATATCACATTCTCCCCACTTCATATCAAATACTCCCCTCTTCATATCACATTCTCCCCTCTTCATATCACATTCTCCCCTCTTCATATCAAATCCTCCCCTCTTGATATCACATTCTCCCCACTTCATATCACACATCCTCCCCTCTTCATATCACATTCTCCCCTCTTCATATCACATTCTCCCCTCTTCATATCACATTCTCCCCACTTCATATCACATTCTGCCCTCTTCATATCACATTCTCCCCTCTTCATATCACATTCTCCCCTCTTCATATCACATCCTCCCCTCTTCATATCACCCATCCTCCCCTCTTCATATCACATTCTCCCCTCTTCATATCACATCCTCCCCTCTTCATATCACATTCTCCCCACTTCATATCACATTCTCCCCTCTTCATATCACATTCTACCCTCTTCATATCACCCATCCTCCCCTCTTCATATCACTCATCCTCCCCTCTTCATATCACATTCTCCCCTCTTCATATCACATTCTCC
>CM065703.1:235186-245186 GCA_017654935.2 Phymorhynchus buccinoides | reverse complement strand
ACACTGTTTTACTTCAAACTTTAAACAGGTCAAAGTAATCCCTATCCCTAAATCAGGTGATACTACTAACCCTTCTAATCATCGACCTATGTCTATCCTATCAGCCTTATCCAAACCTCTCGAAAAACACATTCAGAAATCCTTAAACTCTTATCTATGTAAAAATAATCTACTTCATGATGATCAGTCTGGGTTTCGAAATAATCATTCATGCCACACTGCTTTAATACAGCTTGTTGACAGTCTGTTATGTAACATTAATGAACATAAGTTTACTGGTTTACTTTTCCTTGACTTTGAAAAAGCGTTTGATGCTATTAATCATCCACTCCTTCTGCGTAAATTAGAATTGCATAGCCTTCCTTCAGAATGTCTAAATCTTATGTAATCTTTTTAAGTGTGATTGGGTGGTAAGGGTATGGTTGGGGATAAGGAGGAGTCGATGAAGGATAAGGATCAGGATCAGGATTGGAGGGTGTTGATGAGCACACACCATGCAAGCCGGGAACATATAGCCGGAAACCAGACAGTTGTTTTGCATTTGTTTATTTATAGCAATTATGAACAATAGCTAGGAAAAACAATGCAGAGGTTACATCCTGCAACGATACAAATATACACATAACTATAAACAAGAAATAACAATGATTAGGTATGATTGTAGGCCTTGTGCCATAGCACTCAATGTTAAACAACATGAGGAAATACACAGTCACAACAGTGGAAGGAGCTCACTGCATGACTTAAATAGCATGATTAAACTGACATTGACACAAGCCTAGCTGGGGTTTGGAAACATAACATAGGTTGGTTTTGCCCTGACCCTATGCTTGCTTAACTCATACACAAACATTTCAGATAATGTGAGTTAACCCAAACCAAGTATTGTAACACTCACATCATCAAATGCTATGTTACTAAAAATAGACTACACATCAAAGTAAACTGAATAAGATCAGTTTTTAGTAGAAAACTGACTAAAGACAAATGTAGGCCTTTTGAGAATTTATCGTTGAAGTAGCAAGAAACTCAATCACAGGGAATGCCTTATTAATACTATAGTAGCAGCATTAACACAACAACAGCCACTCATACAATACATAGCTATCACACAAGCAGAAAGTAGTGGCAATGACTGAATAAGTGCACATAGGCCTATGTGGGCTTAACTAGGTCTGATACACACCAGTAGCAATGATATGAGCTGAGTGTGTCTGTATATCAGAAGACCCTATCCCACACATAATAGTAGGCCTATGGCTGACACAGTGCAAAGTAAGCCTACACGCATAGTATGACATAAGCTTAGGTCAATAATATTAATGGCATAAAAATGAGCAAGACAGGCTTATTAAATAACAACATAAACTTAGGCCTAGCGCCTTACCTAATATTTAAGAATGAACTGACGGTTCGGTAACGGGAATAGCAGACAACTTTCAGTTCCGTGAAAGTAGTACAGTGACAAAGTTAGATCGCTGATTAAGCTAAACAACATGTAAAACAACAGTTTGTAGAGTAGAACAAACTAAGCAATAAACACTCGCTCATCCTCCCCCCTTTTCATATCTCTGCCAGTCTCCCTCTCTCTCTCTCTCTCTCTCTCTCTCTCTCTCTCTCTCTCTCTCTCTCTCTCTCTCTCTCTCTCTCTCTCTCTCTCTCTCTCTCTCTCTCTCTCTCTCTCTCTCTCTCTCTCTCTCTCTCCCCTCTCTCTCTCTCTCCCTCCTCTCTCTCTCTCTCTCTCTCTCTCTCTCTCTCTCTCTCCCTCTCTCTCTCTCTCTCCCTCTCTCTCTCCCTCCCCCCCCCCTCTCTCTCTCTCTCTCTCTCTCTCTCTCTCTCTCTCTCTCTCTCTCTCTCTCTCTCTCTCTCTCTCTCTCTCTCTCTCTCTCTCTCTCTCTCTCTCTTTTGTTGCTTTCTTTCTGCTTTCTTTTTCTTTTCTTCTCTGTCTCTGTCCCCCCCCCCCCTCTCTCTCTCTAAGCCAAACGTGTAAAAGATACCCCCCAAAAGCCATGGTTATCTGATAATGTAAGACAAGCTATGAATGTAAGAGACTCACTTTTTGGTGTTGGGGATGAGGGAGGTGCTCACAAGCAAATAAATTATGTAAATCACTTGAAGAGGAAGTCAAAAAGCTATTATTTACAAAATTTATTATCTTACTAATCAGACAGTAGATCCATATGGTCAGCCATTAACCAGCTAAATAACAAAACATTCAGTCCACACAAAACATGTTGCAAATGCATTATCTCCAGAAATTTTTAACGTCCGTTTCTCTGAAATAATCAACACTATTATACAAAACAATAGATCCGAGGAAAATGATCTTAGAAATCTTCATGGCTTTTGTTTGTGCAAAGAAATGTCATCCAAACTAAATATGCCTTATGTAACAGAATACGAAGTCTTTAATTATCTTGTTCATTTAAAAAAAACTAATACCAGAGGCATAGACGACATATATAGCAACATTACTAAACTATCAGCTCCTGTCATACTCAAGATCAAGATTCAAGATTCAAGATTCTTTAATCAGCCAATGCATCGTAATACAAAGGAAATCATTTTGGTTTTGCACAAAACACAATCCAACAACAACGAAAGCATGCACATCGAATGGACAACCAATATAAGAGGAGAAGAAACAAAATACATTGTCGTGTATCAGTCTCTCTCTCTCTCTCTCTCTCTCTCTCTCTCTCTCTCTCTCTCTCTCTCTCTCTCTCTCTCTCTCTCTCTCTCTCTCTCTCTCTCTCTCTCTCTCTCTCTCTCTCTCTCTCTCTCTCTCTCTCTCTCTCTCTCTCTCTCTCTCTCTCTCTCTCTCTCTCTCTCTCTCTCTCTCTCTCAGATTCTTTCTTTCTCTCAGACGCACACCTACACATACACCAACACACACACACACACACATACACGTGCATACACATTTATACCAACACATGTCCCACCTCTTCACACACGCACTCACACACACTCACACACAAAACCGAGAGCATGCAGGCACACTGATTAACACAAGTCAGAGCAAAATACGATACAAAAATACCCCTAGGGAGGTCAGCCTACTGAGTATTGATGGCTCTGACAGCAGAGGGGTAAAAGCTGTTCTTCAGGCAGTTATATTTGCACTTAAAAGAACAGAACCTTTTAACAGAAGGGAGAGATTGAAACAGATGGTTGGCTGGGTGTGTGCTATCAGACATGATGGATTTAGCTTTGCGTCTTATGCGCACACTATGGATGTTATCTAGGGATGGCAGTTTGTGACCTATGATTTTTGAAGATGTCTTGACGACTTGATGGAGTTTCCTTTTATCTTTAACTGAAGCTGATCCATACCAGACAGATATTGAAAAACTGAGTATGCTTTCGATGACGGATCGATAGAACTGTGTCAAGACTGCTGTACTTATCCTAACTTTCTTGAGCTGTTTTAGAAAACATAGTCTCTGCTGTGCTTTTTTGCAGGACGATGTGATGTTGACTTCCCAGCTTAATGTATTTGAAATGTTAACACCTAGGAATTTAAATGATTCTACTTGCTCAACTACCTGAACTTTAACAGATAACGCTGGGAGAGGAATTTTATTTTTCTTGAAATCAACTATGATTTCTTTAGTTTTGGAAACATTGAGCTCAAGATTGTTAGTGGCACACCAGTCAACCATCTTTTAAAATTCATCCTTGTACCCTGCCTCATCGCCATTAGTAATGAGCCCCTCCATAGTAGTGTCATCAGAAAACTTAATAACTGCAACAGATGGGTTTACAGAGCGAAAGTCATTGGTAAACAATGTAAATAGCAAGGGAGATAATACACATCCTTGGGGGGCACCAGTGTTTAAAATGACCTTTTCCGATACATGACTGCCAACTATGACAACTTGGGGTCTGTTGGTGAGGAAATCTGCAATCCATTTACACAACCCAATATTCACATCCATACTAATGAACTTCTGAATAAGTTGAGATGGGACAATAGTATTAAATGCAGAACTGAAGTCAATGAAAAGAATGCGGGCATAGGTATTAGCTTTCTCTAAATGTTGGATAACAAAATGAAGACCAAGGGACACAGCATCCTCCACAGATCTATTTGCCCGATATGCAAACTGTAAGGGGTCCATTAGAGAGACAGTCACAGATTTCAGATAGCAGAGAATAAGGCGTTCAAAAACTTTCATAACAACGGATGTTAAAACAACGGGTCTGTAATCATTAAGTGTGACTGTTTTGGGGGTTTTGGGTACTGGAACAATGATAGCGGATTTGAAACATGATGGAACTTTGCATTGAAACAGAGATACATTGAACACATCAGTGAAAATAGGGGCAAGCTGATCAGCACAGTGTTTTAGGCAAGGTGACGAAATACCATCTGGCCCACCAGCTTTCTTTACACTCTTCCGCCTGAACAGTTTCCTAACATCTGATTCTTGCACTACAAAGGCGGGGTCAGAGGCTTCCAAGTCTACCTGGGGCCTTGGAGTTGTGCTTAGTCTGTCAAACCTAGCATAGAAATGGTTCAGTTGATCAGGAAGTGTTGGGTCATCAGTACTAATTCTTGGTTGTCGTTTATATTGAGTAATATTCTGCAGACCCTTCCACATGGCCCTAGTATTGTCTGAAGAAAACTGCTGTTCAATTTTCTGACGGTACTCTATCTTAGAGAGAGAGAGAAAAATAGAGTTTTTACGCCTTCTGGGTCAAAGGACCATTTGAGGCATTTGAAATTATAAAGATCCTGAAAAAAAGTGGATTTTTGAATGATAAGATATAATTTTGAAGTTATAATTTTGTGTATTTAAGTGAGTTATTTTAGAGAGAGTTTTTTAGAAGTTTTGATTGCGCACAGGTCTAAAGTTTTTGTTGTTTTTAAAATTTGTGTTTGTGATAAAATATTTTGTTTGTAAAAGATATTTGGCTGTTTGCTTTGAGTCTGGCAGATTGGAGGAAGTCTGATTACAAAAACAACAGGGCTACAGTTAAAATTCATGCTTTACACTCAACTGAGCTTTTTGTTTTAAAAATCCATATGTTGTGCTCAAAAGAGCTTTATTATTAAAATTCTTAAGAGGCATAGGCCTGCATAAAAAAACTGTACAAAGTTAATGACCAAGTGATCGTAAAAGATTTAATTGGTTCAAGAGAACCAAAAACCAAAAGGTGTTGTTAAAAATAATATGTACATTATTATTATGTACCCAATTTTTACATACATGCTATTTAGTCTTTTAATCAGTTAAGTTGTATTTACTATTTTTATTAAAGTGTGTTAAAATTAGTTATTTTAAGAGTTGCGATTAAATAATTTTTTGTTAATAGTTTTTTAAATATGTAGAATACTATAATCCTGATATTTAACCTATTAAATCTTGTCCCTTAGGACGTGACATAATATAGGGATATTTTATTAGAGTGTATATCCCTAATAGTTTTCACATATGTGAAAATAGGTTAAAATTTTGTAAAAAGTTAGTTTATAAATGACAAGATTCGTTTTATTTAGAGGTTACTATTAACATTTTGTTTGTTTATGTTTAATTAGGTCATGGAACCTGACCATTGGTAGTTAGTTTTTTTAAGTGGGCGAACCCAGTTTCAGTCAGAATCTGTTAATGACCAAGTGGTCGTAAAAGATTTAATGGTTTAAAAGAATTAAAAACCAAAAATTGTTGTTAAAAATAATATGTACATTATTATTATTATGTACACAACTTTTACATACAAGCTATTTAGTCTTTCAATCAGTTAAGTTGTATTTACTATTTTTGTTAAAGTGTATTAAGAATTAATTGAAATTAGTTGTTTTAAGAGTTGCGATTAGATAATCTTTTTGTTTATTGTTTTTTAAGTATGTAGAATACTATAATCCTGATATTTAACCTATTAGATCTTGTCCCTTAGGACGTGACATACATAGTATAGGGATATTTTATTAGAGTATATATCCCTAATCGTTTTCACATATGTTAAAATAGGTTAAAATTTTGTAAAAAGTTAGTTTATAAATGACAAGATTCGTTTTGTTTAAAAGTTACTATTAACATTTTGTTTGTTTATGTGTAATTAGGTCATGGAACCTGACCATTGGTAGTTAGTTTTTTAAGTGGGCGAACCCAGTCTCAGTCAGAATCTATTGTTATATGATAATGTTGTTAACAAGTGGGGGAACACATCGCCAGAGGCCTCCATTACTATTATTAATATAAGTAATTTTATTTGTTCCATCTGATCCCAAGGGGGGGTAGCAACAAAAACTCTCCCGCCCTTGATGTCATGATGGAGTTCTAAAAAACTAAGTGGTTTTGAGCTGCAAAATGTAAAGGATTTACTGGTAGTGGTGATGGTGGTGAAGGTGGGGATGGTTAACGATTCTTGCATGCTCGGAACGGAGGGAGGGAGGGAAAGGGACCCCTCCTCTCAGCCCCGAGCAGTGGCAAGGCACCGCTTGAGTAGTCCCAAAAAGGGGGGGGGGGAGCACAAGCGCAAAAGCGCGACGGCTACGAAAGAACCCCCCGTTGCGCGCGCCGGACACCCACCTACTGGGGGAAAGGACTTTAAAAAATGGTGGGCTCAAAAGAGTCGCTTCGGCCCATCAGGCGCATGTTTTAGTTAAAAAGGGGAAGGAGGGAAAGGGAGCAGGAATGCAGGTAGGTGTCCGGCCCGCGCCCCGGAGGGACTCCATCCCCACCAACAAGAACAAATTTTAATTTTATATAAGATGATTGAATGACGCCTGGCCAATTGTCTCGGCGAGCCAAACTATTGGTGACCAACCTAATTTATCGTGTTTACTTAAAATATACTTTTCATTGTATGTTAGATTATTTTGTTCAAATATATCTATAACAGGTTGTAGTTCATTCTTCATCTGATTACAGGGATTAAAAATATGCTTCAAACTCAAGATTTCTCCGCATTTGCATGGGGAGGTCTTAAATTTACAGTAGATGGAGTCAGTGTAGAATCTGTTGATTCTGCCCTGAATTTTGTAGGGGACAGATAGAAAGAGTCCATCTCTAATAAATTTCATGTACCGGGAGTGGGCCGCGGAGTAGGAATCCAACTCCTCGGCCCACCTCCAGAACACACAACGTTTTAAGTGATTTTTGAATTCAGAGAGGGATAATTTAATGTTTATGGTCTGGCCCTCGGTATGTTCTGCTGCCCTTTTGGCAGCTATATCCGCAAGGTCGTTCCCCTTCAGTCCCAGGTGGGAAGGGATCCACATTATAGTTAAATCAGTGCCTTTAATTCTTATTTGATGTATTAGGTTTTGTATTTCTTGAATAATTTTTCTTCTATTTTTGGTATTATTTTGCAGTGCTTGCACTGAGGATAGAGAATCTGTAAGAATTGTCACTTGGAAAGGTGATTTTGGGAATTCATTAATAAAAAAGCAGGCTTCAAGAATTGCCCAGTGTTCTGCACTAAATATTGAGATTTTTGGATTTAGACAAAAGGATTTAGTTATTTTGAGGGTTGGAATGGTAAAAGCGCAACCTATTTGTGATTCGGAGATCTTGGATCCGTCTGTGTAAATCAATAAATGGTGTTGAATTTCAGAGATTTTTTCTTTAGCAGCAACTGAGAGTAGGTTTGGTTGATTTGATTTGGAATACATCTGGTGTAGTGAGATGTCAAAGTTTGCTGATTCCCACTCCCAATGTGGAATAGGAAATTTTGGGTGGGTTTCAATATCGTCTATTTCCAGGCCTGCCATGGAAAGCATTTCCTGGGAATAGTCTAGTGGGTTGCAAACTTTCTGTGCAATTTGTGGTTTTTGTTGTTGAAAGGATGGATGGTTATAGAAGGGATCTTCAAATTCTGCAGAAAATCTTTCTAGTGAAAAATAGTTTGTTGCATATAGCCTTGTTAAAAATGCTGAAGTATTTAATTTCATGAGGTAGTTTAGGGGAATCCATCCTATTGTACCATAAACTAGGTTGTTGTCTGCAAATTTTGGAACTTTAAGTGCGGCTTTAAGAGCTTTGAGTTCTGTTGTTTGTAATCTGTATAGTAAATTATTTGTAATGTTATGGAATGCTTCCATTCCATACGTTAAACGGCTGCGAACTAGGGCTTGTGTCAGATGGACAAGGAATTTGGTGTTTTGAGCCCATATCTGAGAAGAAATAATTCGAACAAAATTTACACCCTTAATGGCTTTTTTACAAAGGTGGTCAATATGTGGGGACCAATTAAGGCGTGGTGTAAGCACTACCCCTACAATTTTTACTTCGTTTGCCATAGATTTCGGTTGGCCCAAAATATTAATGCTAGTGTTTTTTTTAATTAGGTTGTGACGAAAACACATGAACTCACACTTGTCCGGAGACAAGGAGAATCCGTTTTTCTGTAAATAGTCAATAATAAGGCTTGTATTGGTTTGATGAATTTGTAAGTGTTTTGTCAATGCTTTTGAACTTTTCGTGAATGCTGACGACCAGATGGCTATGTCGTCAGCATACATAGAAATTTGACAATTATTTAATTTTAATTTAGAAATATCATGGATCATGATGTTAAACAGAGTCGGTGCGATGATACTGCCTTGGGGGACCCCCATGTCAATTTGATGTATTTTTGACACAAAGGACCCCACTTTGACTCTTAGAGAGCGTTTTTTTTATAAAATTTTGTATAAAATTAAACATATTCCCGTGAATACCGAGACTGCTGATTTGATCTAAAAGCCTCCCATGCCAAGCGGAGTCATACGCCCCCTTGATATAAAAAAAGGTGGCGAGGACTTTCCTGCGTCTTGCAAAGGCTTTTTTGACATAGGAGGTTAATCTTATAACTTGTTCCATGCAGCATCTATGTTTTCGAAAACCTGCCTGGAATTTGGGAAGAACGTTATTTTTTTCCAAATAGTATTCGAGTCTGCGTTTTACCATACGTTCGTAAATTTTACCCAGATGTGGGGTGAGGGAAATGGGGCGGTAGCTTGCGGGGTCCCTAGCCGGCTTTCCAGGCTTAGGAATCCCAACTACTTGTGCCTCCTTCCAAGCTTTTGGGGCTTCGCCCTCAGCCCAACATCCGGAGTAAAAATGATGCAAGACTTCGAGAAAAGATGGGGGCAATTTATTTATTATGGTGTAGGAGATTGGATCCTCTCCTGTTGCTTTATGAGTTTTCCTAATCATATTAATGGCGGCAGCAAGCTCGGTAATTTTCAGGGGAGCATTAATAGTGTGTGAATTATCAGTGGACTTTTCAAAATTATAATTCATTTTACGTTTATCCCGTTGAAAAACAGGTAGATGTTTCGTTTGGCTCGCTTTGGCAAATTGGTTGGCCAGGACGTCTGCAGTGTCAGAGTCAGTAGATATTAATTTGTCTCCAACTAGGACGCGGGTATTAGTGTAGCAACCTTTATTTTGAACTAACTTTAGGCGTTTCCAGGCTTTGCCTAGATCCTTAAAGTCAACAATGTCTTCTTTATTAAAGTAATTTAATTTGGCTTCATTTATTAGATCGTCACATTCCTTTTCAGCCTTTAATTTATCATCAAAGTTCGGTCTAGTAGGGTGCAAGTCAAATTTATTGTATTTACGTTTTTTATTTTTTATTGCTTTTTTAATCTCCTCATTCCACCAGGGTTTACTGTTGGGTTTTGAGGGCAATACTACTGTAGGAATAGCTGTTTTTGCAGCTATTAAAATTTTTTGTCTAATATTATCATAGTAGACTTCTTTATTTAAATCATTAATGTCTTCAATTGTATGTTTAGAGAGTAAAGATTGAAATAATGGCCAGTTTGGTTTTTCAAAGTTAAATTTGGGTTCTGGTGGTAAGTTGGTGTTATCTGCTACTAATTTCAGCTGTATAGAAATGGGTTTGTGATCTGAGTGAAGAGGATCCGAATAGGTATACCATTCGTGATTAATTAGTAGGTTTGGACTGGCAAGAGATAAATCAATGGCGGTTGGATAGAAATGACGGGAGGCGTCTGGATAGTAGGTTGAAGAACCATCATTTAATAAAATCAGTTGCA
>CM065703.1:227488-234686 GCA_017654935.2 Phymorhynchus buccinoides | reverse complement strand
TGTATGTCTCTCTGTCTCTGTCTCTCTGTTCCTTCTCTCAGTGTGTCTGTATGTCTCTCTGTAACCCTCTGTCTGTTTCTTCTCTCAGTGTGTCTGTATGTCTCTCTGTAACCCTCTGTCTCTCTGTTTCTTCTCTCAGTGTGTCTGTATGTCTCTCTGTAATCTGTCTCTGTCTCTCTGTTTCTTCTCTCAGTGTGTCTGTATGTCTCTCTGTAATCCTCTGTCTCTCTCTGTTTCTTCTCTCAGTGTGTCTGTATGTCTCTCTGTAATCCTCTGTCTCTCTCTGTTTCTTCTCTCAGTGTGTCTGTATGTCTCTCTGTAATCCTCTGTCTCTCTGTTTCTTCTCTCAGTGTGTCTGTATGTCTCTCTGTAATCCTCTGTCTCTCTGTTTCTTCTCTCAGTGTGTCTGTATGTCTCTCTGTAATCCTCTGTCTCTCTCTGTTTCTTCTCTCAGTGTGTCTGTATGTCTCTCTGTAATCCTCTGTCTCTCTCTGTTTCTTCTCTCAGTGTGTCTGTATGTCTCTCTGTAATCCTCTGTCTCTCTGTTTCTTCTCTCAGTGTGTCTGTATGTCTCTCTGTAATCCTCTGTCTCTCTGTTTCTTCTCTCAGTGTGTCTGTATGTCTCTCTGTAATCCTCTGTCTCTCTGTTTCTTCTCTCAGTGTGTCTGTATGTCTCTCTGTAATCCTCTGTCTCTCTGTTTCTTCTCTCAGTGTGTCTGTATGTCTCTCTGTAATCCTCTGTCTCTCTCTGTTTCTTCTCTCAGTGTGTCTGTATGTCTCTCTGTAATCCTCTGTCTCTCTGTTTCTTCTCTCAGTGTGTCTGTATGTCTCTCTGTAATCCTCTGTCTCTCTGTTTCTTCTCTCAGTGTGTCTGTATGTCTCTCTGTAATCCTCTCTCTCTCTGTTTCTTCTCTCAGTGTGTCTGTATGTCTCTCTGTAATCCTCTGTCTCTCTGTTTCTTCTCTCAGTGTGTCTGTATGTCTCTCTGTAATCCTCTGTCTCTCTGTTTCTTCTCTCAGTGTGTCTGTATGTCTCTCTGTAATCCTCTGTCTCTCTCTGTTTCTTCTCTCAGTGTGTCTGTATGTCTCTCTGTAACCCTCTGTCTCTCTGTTTCTTCTCTCAGTGTGTCTGTATGTCTCTCTGTAATCCTCTGTCTCTCTCTGTTTCTTCTCTCAGTGTGTCTGTATGTCTCTCTGTAACCTCTCTGTCTCTCTGTTTCTTCTCTCAGTGTGTCTGTATGTCTCTCTGTAATCCTCTGTCTCTCTGTTTCTTCTCTCAGTGTGTCTGTATGTCTCTCTGTAATCCTCTGTCTCTCTGTTTCGTCTCTCAGTGTGTCTGTATGTCTCTCTGTAATCCTCTGTCTCTCTGTTTCGTCTCTCAGTGTGTCTGTATGTCTCTCTGTAATCCTCTGTCTCTGTTTCTTCTCTCAGTGTGTCTGTATGTCTCTCTGTAACCCTCTCTCTCTCTGTTTCTTCTCTCAGTGTGTCTGTATGTCTCTCTGTAATCCTCTGTCTCTCTGTTTCTTCTCTCAGTGTGTCTGTATGTCTCTCTGTAATCCTCTGTCTCTCTGTTTCTTCTCTCAGTGTGTCTGTATGTCTCTCTGTAATCCTCTGTCTCTCTGTTTCTTCTCTCAGTGTGTCTGTATGTCTCTCTGTAACCCTCTGTCTCTCTCTGTTTCTTCTCTCAGTGTGTCTGTATGTCTCTCTGTAACCCTCTGTCTCTCTGTTTCTTCTCTCAGTGTGTCTGTATGTCTCTCTGTAATCCTCTTTCTTCTCTCTGTATGTTTCTTCTCTCAGTGTGTCTGTATGTCTCTCTGTAACCCTCTGTCTCTCTGTTTCTTCTCTCAGTGTGTCTGTATGTCTCTCTGTAACCCTCTGTCTCTCTGTTTCTTCTCTCAGTGTGTCTGTATGTCTCTCTGTAATCCTCTGTCTCCTCTCTCAGTCTCTCTGTTGTCTTCTCTCAGTGTTTCTTCTCTCAGTGTGTCTGTATGTCTCTCTGTAACCCTCTGTCTCTCTCTGTTTCTTCTCTCAGTGTGTCTGTATGTCTCTCTGTACCCTCCTCTGTCTCTCTGTTTCTTCTCTCAGTGTGTCTGTATGTCTCTCTGTAATCCTCTGTCTCTCTGTTTCTTCTCTCAGTGTGTCTGTATGTCTCTCTGTAGTGTGTCTGTATGTCTCTCTCTGTCTCTCTGTTTCTTCTCTCAGTGTGTCTGTATGTCTCTCTGTAACCCTCTGTCTCTCTGTTTCTTCTCTCAGTGTGTCTGTATGTCTCTCTGTAACCCTCTGTCTCTCTGTTTCTTCTCTCAGTGTGTCTGTATGTCTCTCTGTAACCCTCTGTCTCTCTGTTTCTTCTCTCAGTGTGTCTGTATGTCTCTCTGTAATCCTCTGTCTCTGTTTCTTCTCTCAGTGTGTCTGTATGTCTCTCTGTAACCCTCTGTCTCTCTGTTTCTTCTCTCAGTGTGTCTGTATGTCTCTCTGTCCCTCTCTGTCTCTGTTTGTATTCTCTCAGTGTGTCTGTATGTCTCTCTGTAATCCTCTGTCTCTCTCTGTTTCTTCTCTCAGTGTGTCTGTATGTCTCTCTGTAACCCTCTGTCTCTCTGTTTCTTCTCTCAGTGTGTCTGTATGTCTCTCTCTGTTCCTTCTCTCAGTGTGTCTGTATGTCTCTCTGTAATCCTCTGTCTCTCTGTTTCTTCTCTCAGTGTGTCTGTATGTCTCTCTGTAATCCTCTGTCTCTCTGTTTCTTCTCTCAGTGTGTCTGTCTCTCTGTTTCTTCTCTGTCTCTCTGTCTGTCCTCTGTCTCTCTGTAACCCCCTGTCTCTCTCTGTTCCTTCTCTCAGTGTGTCTGTATGTCTCTCTGTAATCCTCTGTCTCTCTGTTTCTTCTCTCAGTGTGTCTGTATGTCTCTCTGTATGTCTCTCTGTTCCTTCTCTCTGTCTCTCTGTTCTCTTCTCTCAGTGTGTCTGTATGTCTCTCTGTAACCCTCTGTCTCTCTGTTTCTTCTCTCAGTGTGTCTGTATGTCTCTCTGTAGCCCTCTGTCTCTCTGTTCCTTCTCTCAGTGTGTCTGTATGTCTCTCTGTAATCCTCTCTCTCTCTCTGTTCCTTCTCTAGGTGTGTCTGTATGTCTCTCTGTAACCCTCTGTCTCTCTGTGTTTCTTCTCCCAGTGTGTATGTGTGACAGTGTGCCGTATTCCATAAGGCCTACCTGTCACGCAACACTATTTAGCATACGACAAGTGTGCCTAGGCCCTTTTTCCAAGTCGCGCGCGCCTCGCTATATGACATCATATCTATTTTTAGACATGTCAAAATTCAAATCGTATCACGCGACCCGGCTTTTCAAATCTCCAACGGCCTCCCCTCAAATCTCAGGCCAACTAGTAGTAATAATAAACTTATAATTTAGCCATTTTCTTCTCTTTGATTGTCATTCCAATAATAAAATGTTATTGTAGTTATGCCAATCACTTTATTAGTTTGTTAATTAAGACATTGAATGGCTGATTTATCCTAAAAACTGGCAATCTAACCGGCCAAGTTATGTCACCTCTTATCTTTATAAAACCTATTTTATCAAAGCCATCCTTTCATAATGTTGTTACTAAACAACTCTTTCAATGTCCTACATACAAAGTAGCTACTTTATTTGACGTCAAAACAGAACATTTGACGAAAGCTACACCGACGCTGTGTCAACGTCACAATCCGTCTGACCACCGGTGTGGACTCAGTCCGAAAACCGGGTTTTCGGCTAGCTTATTTTTGTTACTGGACATTGAATGCTAATTATATTTTAACTGTGTCATCTAACATAGTGACATAGTATATGTATAGAAAGGTAGTACTTTAGTGTATTAATCCATTATGAAAGATCGGTGTACTGTGGTATGAGTTTAGATAGATTAATTATTTAGTAGCTTGAACCTGTTTCAGTGGGGTCTAAAATACAAGGTTTTTCATAATTATTATAAATATATAGTTAGATCTCCTTATTATAATAGTAGTCTCTGTAGAGCCTAGTTCATCCTCTTTCTTCTCATATACAACATGCCAGGGTTTAGTGATTAGTGGCATAGATATCTGTGTTGTACAAAACCAAACAAACACAGATCTGGTCACTCTCGCCACCCACAGAGCCATTTTCGCTACTCCAGCGACTGCTGTCCTTGCGGTCCGGCTCTCGAGCATATATATTATGTCTATTACCTCATGTTATTTTAACATTGAGTGCTATGGCACAAGGCCTACAGTCATATCTAATCATTGTTATTTCTTGTTTATATTTATGTGTGTATATTTTATATTGTTGCAGGATGTATTTGCTGCACTGTCTTTCTAGTCTTCTTTAGTCTTATTCCTAATAAATAAACAAAGTCAAACAACTGTCTGGTTTCCTCTATATGTTCCTGGTCTGCGCGGAGTGTGCCTATCTTCACCCTCCAATCCTTATCCCTCATCAACTCTTCCCTATCCTTATCCCTTTACCCCCTTACCACCCAATTACATATGTATGTCTCTCTGTAGCCCTCTGTCTCTCTGTGTTTCTTCTCTCAGTGTGTCTGTATGTCTCTGTAACCCTCTGTCACTCTGTGTTTCTTCTCTCAGTGTGTCTGTATGTCTCTGTAACCCTCTGTCTCTGTTTCTTCTCTCAGTGTGTCTGTATGTCTCTCTGTAACCCTCTGTCTCTCTGTTCCTTCTCTAGGTGTGTCTGTATGTCTCTGTAACCCTCTGTCTCTGTTTCTTCTCTCAGTGTGTCTGTATGTCTCTCTGTAACCCTCTGTCTCTCTGTTCCTTCTCTCAGTGTGTCTGTATGTCTCTCTGTAACCCTCTGTCTCTGTTTCTTCTCTCAGTGTGTCTGTATGTCTCTCTGTAACCCTCTGTCTCTCTCTGTTCCTTCTCTCAGTGTGTCTGTATGTCTGTGTTTCTTCTCTCAGTGTGTCTGTATGTCTCTCTGTAACCCTCTGTCTCTGTTTCTTCTCTCAGTGTGTCTGTATGTCTCTCTGTAACCCTCTGTCTCTGTTCCTTCTCTCAGTGTGTCTGTATGTCTCTGTTCCTTCTCTCAGTGTGTCTGTATGTCTCTCTGTAACCCTCTGTCTCTGTTTCGTCTTTCATTGTGTCTGTATGTCTGTGTTTCTTCTCTCATTGTGTCTGTATGTCTCTGTGTTTCTTCTCTCAGTGTGTCTGTATGTCTGTGTTTCTTCTCTCATTGTGTGTCTGTATGTCTGTCTCTCTGTTTCTTCTCTCAGTGTGTCTGTATGTCTCTCTGTAACCCTCTGTCTCTGTTTCTTTTCTCAGTGTGTCTGTATGTCTCTCTGTAATCCTCTCTCTCTGTTTCTTCTCTCATTGTGTCTGTATGTCTGTTTCTTCTCTCAGTGTGTCTGTATGTCTCTGTAACCCTCTGTCTCTGTTTCTTCTCTCATTGTGTCTGTATGTCTGTGTTTCTTCTCTCAGTGTGTCTGTATGTCTCTCTGTAATCCTCTCTCTCTGTTTCTTCTCTCATTGTGTGTATGTCTCTGTGTTTCTTCTCTCAGTGTGTCTGTATGTCTCTCTGTAATCCTCTCTCTCTGTTTCTTCTCTCAGTGTGTCTGTATGTCTCTCTGTAACCCTCTGTCTCTGTTTCTTCTCTCAGTGTGTCTGTATGTCTCTCTGTAATCCTCTCTCTCTGTTTCTTCTCTCAGTGTGTCTGTATGTCTCTCTGTAATCCTCTCTCTCTGTTTCTTCTCTCAGTGTGTCTGTATGTCTCTCTGTAATCCTCTCTCTCTGTTTCTTCTCTCAGTGTGTCTGTATGTCTCTCTGTAACCCTCTGTCTCTGTTTCTTCTCTCAGTGTGTCTGTATGTCTCTCTGTAATCCTCTCTCTCTGTTTCTTCTCTCAGGGTGTCTGTATGTCTCTCTGTAATCCTCTCTCTGTTTCTTCTCTCAGTGTGTCTGTATGTCTCTCTCTAATCCTCTGTCTCTCATACTGTTTCTCAAGACGCTTATATTTCACGACTTGGTTGTGTTAAATTAAGAGCTGTACGTAATTTGGTAATGTGTTTTCAGAAAACTGAAGAACTTGAAACGCTTTATACTATCGTGACTTCGACCCCTACAATCTGGCAAGTCAATATATTACCACATTCGCATTATGGATTTCTTTCAGAACCAAATATAACTTCGCCGACACAAATAACTATGACATTTCTTTCAATGTGTATGGTAATTTTTTTCCCCCAAGTTCTTGGCGTAACCTTTAAACAAGGTGTTGTTTTGCAGAAGGAAACGTTACTCTAGCTAACGGCGGAATCCTGTGGATCTGATATCCACTGAAGGACTACTTTGGTTGTGTGTCAAAGACCACTCCCAGCTCGTAAAAATAAAGTGTCGTTTTCCCCATAGGCTGTGAACCAGAGAACGAAATTATGCACCCACCTGCAGAGTTTGGCAGCCCATATTTGGTTTTAGTAGTCTGGACCCTAACAAACACAAATCGGGATGCTTGCCCTCAATCATCCACCAGGTGAACTGTCAGGGACGTCTTGAAGTTACGCACATGCCGATACTCGAACCCCTTCATCCAAGACACAAATTAGGCTGAGACGATATAATTATGCT
The DNA here is from genome assembly GCA_017654935.2 of Phymorhynchus buccinoides. Lineage (NCBI taxonomy): Eukaryota > Metazoa > Mollusca > Gastropoda > Neogastropoda > Raphitomidae > Phymorhynchus > Phymorhynchus buccinoides. The sequence goes on along the minus strand of CM065703.1, from coordinate 228,100 downwards.
TCAATTTTTACAACAGTTTCTCTCTTTATCTTTGCTAAAATTGCTTTTTACTTCTTTTGAAACAAAATTATTCGCATTTTGATGATTGAATTACAACAATACTACTCTATTTCCAGATAAATGCCAGATGGTGGTGTCAACATTCTCTTTTGCCGGTATAGTACCTGTTTGCGTTTTACTGGGAAATGTGATAGTCCTTTTGGTATTCAACTTTCAGTATTATATTCTGTGCATTATAAACATTAACTCAACAAGGGGTAAGAAAGGCACAAACTGCCAGCCATCACATGGTTTTACGATGTCATAAACTTGACACATGCCAACTTTCATTTTTGTTCTCCCGGATGGGGGGGGGGGGGGGGGGGGGTGTTTTGTTAGTTGGTTTAGGTTTGTTTTTATTTCTAAGCGTACGACATTCACTATTCCTGCCATACAATTATAGAACAATCAGTTACATTCCTTTAGGCTTAATTGTGCTCTGTCTGATGGGATTGGAGTATCTGCACTTACTGAAGATGGACATGTTGCAAAGGCAAGACATTGAAAGTATGTGTTTGCCAAAAGATATTTGGAAACCATTTAAGAGGTAGCACCATGCCTAATGCATGGACA
>CM065703.1:202488-224988 GCA_017654935.2 Phymorhynchus buccinoides | reverse complement strand
ATAATCTATTATAGATGTTGTCTATAATCTGTGTTCATGTCTCAGAAGGCACTACCACAAAAGGGTGTGTGTGATTGTCCAAACGACTTGAAAACCTTATTTGAACATTTTAAGCAGTTAAATGACATACAAAATGAAAATGGAGATAATGAACAAATTGACTGCGATCTAGTGTTTGACACTGAAGTTCTTAATGCACCTATAACAGCAGATGATATCGAAAGAGCTATAACATGTCTAAAAAAGGGTAAATCCCCTGGTATTAATAAAAAATGCAACGAGTACATCAACAATAGCTTTCCAGAGTACACAACTATCTTCTGCAAACTATTCAATAAAGCTTTGGACTCAGGTGAAATACCAGAGGAATGGTTGACTGGGATAATCAAACCGATTTATAAAGGTAAAGGAATTGAAACAGAATGTGACAATTACAGAGGCATTACGCTTTTTAAGTTGTATTGGTATATTATTTACCACTGTGTTAAATAACAGGCTTACTGATTTGATTGAGATTAATGAAATATTACTGACCAACCAAGCTGGTTTTAGAAAAAAATCATTCTACTATTGATCACGCTTTTGTTTTGAAAATTCTGGTTGATGTTTTTAAGAGCAAAAAGAAGAAACTGTTTTGTGCATTCATTGATTATAAAAAAGCATTTGATTCTGTGTGGCGCTTAGGCTTATGGACAAAATTTATTAAACAAAATATTAATGGTAAGATATTAAATATAATTATGAAAATGTACGATAACATCAAATCTTGTGTGATTCAAGACGGAGAACAGGCTGATTATTTTGGAAGTCTTAGAGGAGTGCGTCAAGGAAAAAATCTATCACCATTGCTTTTTTTAAAATTATATTTGAATGATTTAGAACAGTTTTTGATAGCAAATGAATGTGACTCAATTTATATGAATACTAGCAATGCTGGTAATGGAGATAACAACTCTGTATATTTACGGTTATTAGTGCTTTTGTATGCAGATGATACTATTCCTCTATCTGAATCAGCCAATGGTTTGCAAAAGGCACTTGATCTGTTGCATGAATATTGCCTTGACTGGAAACTTGAAGTTAGTGTGTCTAAAACAAAAATTATGGTTTTCAATGTGAATCGGCGATTGACTCATCAGTTTAAGTTTGGTTTCCAAACCATTGATATAGTTACTTCTTTTAGATATCCTGGAATCGAGTTCAGTCAGACAGGCACGTTTTTCAAAGCAGAGAAAAGTGTGTATGACCATGCCCAAAGAGCAATGTTCTCATTGTTACAATTTGCAAGAAAACAAGAATTACCTTTATGTATAATTTTAGATATGTACCAACAGATGGTTGTTCCAATTTTGTTATATGGATGTGAAATATGGGGCTATGAGAATCTTGATATTTTGGAAAAAATGATTTTCAAATTAAATGGACAGACTATGTCAGATACGGTTCTTAGAGAACTGGGTATATATCCCATATCCGTTCTTGTCAAATGTAGGTTAATTCGTTTTGGGTCAGGATTTATTAACAGTCGTAACACAAATAAGATTTCGAGTAAAATGTACGCAATTTTATTTTATTTGTGTGCAAATAAAGAATTTTCATCCAAATGGTTAAATAATATTCAAACCATTTTAATTGACACTGGGTATGATTGTGTTTGGTTCTCACATAATTTTTACCGCAGGGAATTGTTTTGTAAAAATGTTATTAAGAGCATAAAAGATCAATATATTAAGTGATGGGAAGCTTTGCTTGAAGGGAGTAGCAAGTGCATGTTTTATAAAAGCATGAAACATGAATTTTGTAGAGAAAAATATGCAACACAACTTCCAGACATATACATTTATCCATTAATAAAATTTCGTTGTAGTAATCATAAACTGCTGATCGAAATTGGAAGAAGAGAGGGTGAGATTAGAGAAAATAGGATATGTAAAGAATGTAGCATGAATACTGTCGGTGATGAGTTTCATTTTGTTTTACAATGCCCAAAATGTAGTCAACTTCGGAGAATGTTTATTGCTAACAAATATCGATCTTGTTTATCAATGTTTAATCTTTGCAATTTGTTCCAAGCTAACAAGAAAACACAACTTAAATTGAGTACATTCATAGAACAGGCTAACATTGTTTAAAATTCATTTCATGTGAATAATTCTAAAAACATACATTTGTTGTTTTGATTTAAATTACTATGTGAAACGTTGTTTCTAAAAGTCTAAGCAAGTGTTTAATTTCTTTTTATCGTTTGATGATATGACCCAATGTATCTTTTTGTGTGTGTGTGTTGTATCCTCCACAATAGGGGTAAAAGGATTTAGCTAAACTTGAACTTGAAACTTGCATGTATGCCATATGCGTGTGTGTCTGTGTCTATGGGTGATTATATATGGGTGTTATTAATAATTGCTCTGTTGAGTATTTCACATGTACATTTCTTATGCCTAGTTTATTATTTTATATTGATATGTATTTTATTGCACTGTCTTGTATTTAGCATGTTTTGATTATTATAAGGTTTGATATGTATTTTATTGTACTGAATGCATTTAAAATGTTCTGCATATTATCATATTATCATGTTTAATGTCTGTCTTTTAATTTCGAATGACAGGCATAGCCAGAATGAATTTCTGTTTTTAGACAATAAAATATTGTTGAGTTGAGTTGAGTAATAAAGAATACTGCTGGCACCTTCTCACAAATACTCCGTGAGGTACTATGCTCTACAAAGGCTGCTGGCACCTTCTCACAAATACTCCTTTATATACTATGCTCTACAAAGGCTGCTGACACCTTCTCACAAATACTCCTTGATATACTATGCTCTACAAAGGCTGCTAGCACCTTCTCACAAATACTCCTTGATATACTATGCTCTACCAAGGCTGCTGACACCTTCTCACAAATACTCATTGATATACTATGCTCTACAAAGGCTGCTGGCACCTTCTCACAAATACTCGGTGATATACTATGCTATGCAAAGGCTGCTGACACCTTCTCACAAATACTCCTTGATATGCTATGCCCTTAATAATAATAATAATAATAATAGTGAATCATTTATATAGCGCATTCCTCTACCAATGTGGAGCTCTATGCGCTTAACAACAACACAAATTAAGAAGCAACAAATTCAACAACAACACGAAATAATCGCTCACGCACATGCAAATAGGCATACACATACACGCCCCACCCACACATACACGCACGTACCGGCACATACACACACACACACACACACACACACACACACACACACACACACACACGCACACGCACGCACACACACACACACACCGTTACCATCACCACCACTCACCCCACCCAAAAAACACAATACAAAATACAATCAGTTGAACAAAGCATCAACACACACACACACACACACACACACACACACTCTCTCTCTCTCTCTCTCTCTCTCTCTCTCTCTCTCTCTCTCTCTCTCTCTCTCTCTCTCTCCTCTCTCTCTCTCTCTCTCTCTCTCTCTCTCTCTCTCTCTCTCTCTCTCTCTCTCTCTCTCTCTCTCTCTCTCTCTCTCTCTCGCGCAACAAAGCTGACGTACACATTGCAGTCAACACACAGTGAAACTAATATGGGGGGAGGGGAGTGTGTGTGTGAGAATAGAGTCCAGAAGTAATGTGGCCTAAAGGTTGTGATGTAGCTTGAACAGGTGGGTCTTGAGAGCTGATTTGAAACATTGTAAGGACTGGATATGGCGGATTTCGCGTGGTAAGGAGTTCCAAACTGATGGGGCCGAAAAGGAAAAGGAGCGCTCACCAAACATTTTTGTTCGTGTACTAGGAACACAGAGAATTTTGGAATCTGAAGATGACCGCAATTGCCTTGATGGAGTATAGACAGAAAGCATGTCAGAAATGTAGCTAGGGGCATTTCCAGAGAAATAAGAATGACATAGAGTGGAAATTTTGTAGTCAATACGTGCTTTGATGGAAAGCCAATGAAGGGATATCAGGAGTGGTTGAACATGATGATACTTAGAGACCTTGAGGACAAGTCTGGCAGCAGAGTTCTGGACTTTTTGAAGCTTGTCAATGAGGTGTTGGGGGCAGCCATACAAGAGTGAATTACAATAATCTAGTTTAGAGAGAACAAAAGCGCAGACTAGTATTTTAGTAGTATCTATAGACAGGAGATGGCGAATCGTACCAATGCGACGCAGCTCACAGTATGCTGACCGACAGATAGTTTGAACTTGTGAGTCAACACTCATATCTTGAGAGATGTGGAAGCCAAGATTTCTAGCAGAAGGAGAAAAAGGTATTTGAGTGTCACAGACAGAGATGGAATCGGGCTTTGGGTACGAAAGTTTTCTAGATGGAGAGTGGATGAACAAGGCCTCCGTTTTGTCGTCATTCAGCTTCAGTTTGTTTTGTAGCATCCATGATTTGATATTGCGAATGCAGAATTCAAGTGAAGATATAGAAGGAAGAATTGTAGATGGGGATACAGGCTTGTGGAGTTGTGTATCATCAGCAAAAGACTGAGAATCAACTGAATGTGAAGTGATCAACTCGGACAGGGGTTTAGTGTACATGATGAAGAGGACTGGTCCAAGTACTGAGCCTTGAGGAACCCCACATGTGAGGCCAACCATTGCAGAAGATGAGTCATTGATGGAGACAGACAGAGTTCGAACAGAAAGGTAAGACGAGAACCATGACAGAGCAGTGCCTGATATCCCATAGGTGATTTGAAGCCTCTTAAGGAGTATATGGTGGTCAATAGTATCAAAAGCAGCTGAAAGATCCAAAAGAGTTAATATAGATGCGTCACCAGAGTCAAGAGCTAAGAGAATGTCATTAGTTCCTTAGTTAGTAATGCTGCTGGCACCTTCCCACTAATACTCCTGGATATACTATGCTCTACCAAGGCTGATGGCACCTTCTCAAAAACACTCCTGTGAATACTATGCTCAACAAAGGCTGCTGGCACCTTCTCACAAATACTCCTTGATATACTATGCTCTACCAAGGCTGCTGACACCTTCGCAAAAACACTCCTGTGTATACTATGCTCTACAAAGGCTGCTGGCACCTTCTCACAAATACTCCTTGATATACTATGCTCTACAAAGGCTGATGGCACCTTCTCACAAACACTCCTGGATATAATATGCTCTACAAAGGCTGCTGGCACCTTCTCATAAATACTCCTGGATATACTATGCTCTACAAAGGCTGATGGCACTTTCTCACAAACACTCCTGGATATAATATGCTCTACAAAGGCTGCTGGCACCTTCTCACAAATACTCCTGGATATACTATGCTCTACAAAGGCTGCTGGCACCTTCTCACAAATACTTCTGGATATAATATGCTCTACAAAGGCTCTGACACCTTCTCACAAATACTCCTTGATATACTATGCTCTACAAAGGCTGCTGACACCTTCTCACAAATACTCCTGGATATACTATGCTCTACAAAGGCTCTGACACCTTCTCATAAATACTCCTTGATACGCTATGCTCTACAAAGGCTGCTGGAACCTTCTCACAAATACTCCTTGATATACTATGCTCTACAAAGGCTCTGACACCTTCTCATAAATACTCCTTGATATACTATGCTCTACAAAGGCTCTGACACCTTCTCACAAATACTCCTTGATATACTATGCTCTACAAAGGCTGCTGACACCTTCTCACAAATACTCCTTGATATACTATGCTCTACAAAGGCTCTGACACCTTCTCATAAATACTCCTTGATACGCTATGCTCTACAAAGGCTGCTGACACCTTCTCACAAATACTCCTTGATATACTATGCTCTACAGGACAGGCTGCTGACACCTTCTCACAAATACTCCTTGATATACTATGCTCTACAGGACAGGCTGCTGACACCTTCTCACTAATACTCCTTGATATACTATGCTCTACAGCAAAGGCTGCTGGCACCTTCTCACAAATACTCCTTGATATAGTATGCTCTACAAAGGCTGCTGACACCTTCTCACAAATACTCCTTGATATACTATGCTCTACAAAGGCTGCTGGAACCTTCTCAGAAATACTCCTTGATATACTATGCTCTACAAAGGCTGCTGACACCTTCTCACAAATACTCCTTGATATACTATGCTCTACAAAGGCTGCTGACACCTTCTCACAAATACTCCTTGATATACTATGCTCTACAGCAAAGGCTGCTGGCACCGTCTCACAAATACTCCTGGATGTACGTTGCTCTACAAAGGCTCTGACACCTTTCATAAATAATCCTTGTTACGCTATGCTCTACGAAGGCTGCTGGCACCTTCTCACAAATACTCCTTGATATACTATGCTCTACAAAGGCTGCTGGCACCTTCTCACAAATACTCCCTGGTATACTATGCTCTACCGGAAAGGCTGATGACACCTTCTCACACATACTCCTTGATATACTATGCCCTACAGGACAGGCTGCTGACACCTTCTCACACATACTCCCTGGTATACTATGCTCTACCGGAAAGGCTGATGACACCTTCTCACACATATGCCTTGATATACTTTGCTATGCAAAGGCTGCTGACACCTCACAAATACTCCTCAATATACTATGCTCTACAGGAAAGGCTGCTGGCACCTTCTCACAAATACTCCTTGATATAATGTGCTCTACAGCAAAGGCTGCTGACACCTTCTCACAAATAGTCCTCAATATACTATGCTCTACAGGAAAGGCTGTTGCCACCTTCTCACTAATACTCCTTGATATACTATGCTCTACAGCAAAGGCTGCTGGCTCCTTCGCACAGATACTCCTTGATATACTGTGCTCTACAGCAAAGGCTGCTGACACCGTGCAAATACTCCTTGATATACTATGCTCTACAAAGTCTGACACTTTCTCAGAAATACTCCTGGATATACTATGCTCTACAGTAAAGGCTGCTGGCACCTTCTCACAAATACTACTTGATATACTATGCTCTACAAAGGCTTCTAGCAACTTCTCACAAATACTCCTTGATATAGTATGCTCTACAAAGGCTGCTGACACCTTCTCACAAATACTCCTGGATATACTATGCTCTACAAAGGCTGCTGGACACCTTCTCAGAAATACTCCTTGATATACTATGCTATACAAAGGCTGCTGACACCTTCTCAGAAATACTCCTTGATATACTATGCTCTACAAAGGCTGCTGGAACCTTCTCAGAAATACTCCTTGATATACTATGCTATACAAAGGCTGCTGACACCTTCTCACAAATACTCCTTGATATACTATGCTCTACAGCAAAGGCTGCTGGCACCTTCTCACAAATACTCCTGGATGTACGTTGCTCTACAAAGGCTCTGACACCTTCTCATAAATAATCCTTGATACGCTATGCTCTACCTTCTCACAAAAGGCTGCTGGCACCTTCTCACAAATACTCCTTGATATACTATGCTCTACAGCGAAGGCTGCTGGCACCTTCTCACAAATACTCCTTGATATACTATGCTCTACAAAGGCTGATGACACCTTCTCACAAATACTCCTTGATATACTATGCTCTACAGGAAAGGCTGCTGACACCTTCTCACAAATACTCCCTGGTATACTATGCTCTACCGGAAAGGCTGATGACACCTTCTCACACATACTCCTTGATATACTATGCTCTACAAAGGCTGCTGACACCTTCTCACAAATACTCCTGGATATACTATGCTCTACAGGAAAGGCTGCTGGCACCTTCTCACAAATACTCCTTGATATACTTATGCTCTACAAAGGCTGCTGACACCTTCTCACAAATACTCCTTGATATACTATGCTCTACAGGAAAGGCTGCTGAGCTGGAATACACTTTCCATCAATATCAGACACTTACCTTCAAATTTTCCTTCTCACTGACACACTTTTTTCACAGTTTCCGTGAAATGAATGAATTGGCTGTCACATGACTTGCTCGCGCGCGGGCACTTCTCACTAATACTCCTTGATATACTATGCTCTACAGCAAAGGCTGCTGGCACCTTCTCACAAATACTCCTTGATATACTATGCTCTACAGCAAAGGCTGCTGACACCTTCTCACAAATACTCCTTGGATATACTATGCTCTACAGGAAAGGCTGCTGACACCTTCTCACAAATACTCCTGGATATACTATGCTCTACAGGAAAGGCTGCTGGCACCTTCTCACAAATACTCCTTGATATACTATGCTCTACAGGAAAGGCTGCTGTCTGCACCTTCTCACAAATACTCCTTGATATACTATGCTCTACAGGAAAGGCTGCTGACACCTTCTCACAAATACTCCTTGATATACTATGCTCTACAGGAAAGGCTGCTGACACCTTCTCACAAATACTCCTTGATATACTATGCTCTACAGGAAAGGCTGCTGACACCTTCTCACAAATACTCCTTGATATACTATGCTCTACAGCAAAGGCTGCTGGCACCTTCTCACAAATACTCCTTGATATACTATGCTCTACAGGAAAGGCTGCTGACACCTTCTCACACATACTCCTTGATATACTATGCTCTACAAAAGCTGCTGACACCTTCTCACAAATACTCCTTGATATACTATGCTCTACAAAGGCTGCTGACACCTTCTCACAAATACTCCTTGATATACTATGCTCTACAAAGGCTGCTGACACCTTCTCACAAATACTCCTTGATATACTATGCTCTACAAGCTAAAGGCTGCTGACACCTTCTCACAAATACTCCTTGATATACTATGCTCTACAAAGGCTGCTGACACCTTCTCACACATACTCCTCGATATACTATGCTCTACAGGAAAGGCTGCTGACACCTTCTCACACATACTCCTTGATATACTATGCTCTACAGCTGAAAGGCTGCTGACACCTTCTCACAAATACTCCTTGATATACTATGCTCTACAAAGGCTGCTGACACCTTCTCACACATACTCCTTGATATACTATGCTCTACAAAGGCTGCTGGCACCTTCTCACAAATACTCCTTGATATACTATGCTCTACACAGGCTGCTGACACCTTCTCACACATACTCCTTTATATACTATGCTCTACACAGGCTGCTGACACCTTCTCACACATACTCCTTTATATACTAAGCTCTACAAAAGCTGCTGACACCTTCTCACACATACTCCTTTATATACTATGCTCTACACAGGCTGCTGACACGTTCTCATAGATACTCCTCGATATACTATGCTCTACAAACTAAGGGCTGCTGGTACCTTATCACTAATACTCCTTGATATACTATGCTCTACAGCAAAGGCTGCTGACACCTTCTCACAAAACTCCTGGATATACTATGCTCTACAAAGGCTGCTGACACCTTCTCACAAATACTCCTTGATATACTATGCTCTACAAAGGCTGCTGGCACCTCACAAATACTCCGTGATATACTATGCTCTACAAAGGCTGCTGGTTCCTTCTCACAAATACTCCTGGATATACTATTCTCTACAATGGCCTCTGACACCTCACAACTACTCCTTGATATACTATGCTCTACAAAGGCTGCTGGCACCTTCTCACAAATACTCCTGGATATACTATGCTCTACAAAGGCTGCTGACACCTTCTCACAAATACTCCTGGATATACTATGCTCTACAAAGGCTGCTGACACCTTCTCACAAATACTCCTTGATATACTATGCTTTACAGCAAAGGCTGCTGACACCTTCTCACAAATACTCCTTGATATACTATGCCCTACAGCAAAGGCTGCTGGCACCTTCTCACAAATACTCCTTGATATTCAGTGGAATCCGTTTAATTGGATAATCGGCCAAAGCCGCTTAATCGGCCAACGCCGCTTAATCGGCCAATTTCCTCTGGAACGGAATGTTTTCTTCTTAAGCATGTGTTATTTTGGTCGTTTTTACGGCCAAAGCTGAAATCTTCAATTTCGCTTTATTGGCCACTTTTTCTTCTCTAATTTTTCCTCTTTACCCCTTTTTGAGAGCGAGAACAACAGAGGCAGACAAACTGACAACACGCTTTTGACGTTTACATGGTTGAGTGTGAAGTTGGAAGGTGAGCTGTTGTCAATTGAAAGACCCTGCATGGCGTTAAAATCACTCAATAAAACAAAATCATTGTCTTTTACTCGTGCTTTCTGTCAAGTTGTTCTTCTAACAAACACACACACACACACACACACACACACACACACACACACACACACACACACACACACACACACACACACACACACACACACACACACACTTACACACACACACACACACACACACACACACACAGCAACACAAAGTTTTTGAATTGATGAACTGCAACATTTAATTTTGACGTCATTGCTTTTGACTTGCATAATTGTGTCATACAGTATCTGGATGTTCGTTTTATCGGCCGATTCGCTTTATCGGCCATATTTTTCCTGGTCCCAAAAGTGGCCGATTGATTCCACTACAAAGTCTGCTGCTGCACTTCTCACAAATACTCCTTGATATACTATGCTCTACTACAAAGGCTGCTGACACCTTCTCACAAATACTCCTTGATATACTATGCTCTACAAAGGCTCTGACACCTTCTACAAATACTCCTTGATATACTATCTACAGGAAAGGCTGCTGGCACCTTCTCACAAATACTCCTTGATATACTATGCTCTACAGGAAAGGCTGCTGACACCTTCTCACAAATACTCCTTGATATACTATGCTCTACAAAGGCTGCTGACTGCTACTCCTTGATACCTTCTCTACAAAAGATACAAATACTCCTTGATATACTATTCTAAAAGGCTGCTGACACCTTCTCACAAATACTCCTTGATATACTATGCTCTACAAAGGCTGCTGGCACCTTCTCACAAATACTCCTTGATATACTATGCTCTACAGGAAAGGCTGCTGACACCTTCTCACAAATACTCCTTGATATACTATGCTCTACAGGAAACACCTTCTCACAAATAGGATATACTATGCTCTGACTGACACCTTCTCACAAATACTCCTTGATATACTATGCTCTACAGCAAAGGCTGCTGACACCTTCTCACAAATACTCCTTGATATACTATGCTCTACAAAGGCTGCTGACACCTTCTCACAAATACTCATTGATATACTATGCTCTACAAAGGCTGCTGACACCTTCTCACTCCGATATACTTGCTTAATTGGATATACTATGCTCTACAAAGGCTGCTGACACCTTCTCACAAATAGCTGGATATACTATGCTCTACAAAGGCTGCTGACACCTTCTCACAAATACTCCTTGATATACTATGCTTTACAGCAAAGGCTGCTGACACCTTCTCACAAATACTCCTTAATATACTATGCCCTACAGCAAAGGCTGCTGGCACCTTCTCACAAATACTCCTTGATATTCAGTGGAATCCGTTTAATTGGATAATCGGCCAAAGCCGCTTAATCGGCCAACATGCTTAATCGGCCAATTTCCTCTGGAACGGAATTTTTTTTCTTAAGCATGTGTTATTTTGGTCGTTTTTACGGCCAAAGCTGAAATCTTCAATTTCGCTTTATTGGCCACTTTTTCTTTCTAATTTTTCCTCTTTACCCCTTTTTGAGAGCGAGAACAACAGAGGCAGACAAACTGACAACACGCTTTTCACGTTTACATGGTTGAGTGTGAAGTTGGAAGGTGAGCTGTTGTGAATTGAAAGACCCTGCATGGCGTTAAAATCACTCAATAAAACAAAATCATTGTCTTTTACTCGTGCTTTTGTCAAGTTGTAGGATTAATAAACACACACACACACACACACACACACACACACACACACACACACACACACACACACACACACACACACACACACACACACACACACACACACACACACACACACACACACACACACACACACATCACAGCAATGGAAAGAATTTGAATTTGAACTGCAACATTTAATTTTGACGTCATTGCTTTTGACTTGCATAATTGCGTCATACAGTATCTGGATGTACGTTTTACCGGCCGATTCGCTTTATCGGCCATATTTTTCCTGGTCCCAAAAGTGGCCGATTAAGCGGATTCCACTACAAAGTCTGCTGGCACCTTCTCACAAATACTCCTTGATATACTATGCTCTACAGGAAAGGCTGCTGACACCTTCTCACAAATACTCCTTGATATACTATGCTCTACAAAGGCTGCTGACACCTTCTCACAAATACTCCTTGATATACTATGCCCTACAGGAAAGGCTGCTGGCACCTTCTCACAAATACTCCTTGATATACTATGCTCTACAGGAAAGGCTGCTGACACCTTCTCACAAATACTCCTTGATATACTATGCTCTACAAAGGCTGCTGACACCTTCTCACAAATACTCCTTGATATACTATGCCCTACAGGAAAGGCTGCTGACACCTTCTCACAAATACTCCTTGATATACTATGCTCTACAAAGGCTGCTGACACCTTCTCACAAATACTCCTTGATATACTATGCTCTACAGGAAAGGCTGCTGACACCTTCTCACAAATACTCCTTGATATACTATGCTCTACAGGAAAGGCTGCTGACACCTTCTCACAAATACTCCTGGATATACTATGCTCTACAGGAAAGGCTGCTGACACCTTCTCACAAATACTCCTGGATATACTATGCTCTACAGGAAAGGCTGCTGACACCTTCTCACATATACTCCTTGATATACTATGCTCTACAAAGGCTGCTGACACCTTCTCACAAATACTCCTTGATATACTATGCTCTACAAAGGCTGCTGACACCTTCTCACAAATACTCATTGATATACTATGCTCTACAAAGGCTGCTGGCACCTTCTCACAAATACTCCTGGATATACTATGCTCTACAAAGGCTGCTGACACCTTCTCACAAATACTCCTGGATATACAATGCTCTACAAAGGCTGCTGACACCTTCTCACAAATACTCCTTGATATACTATGCTTTACAGCAAAGGCTGCTGACACCTTCTCACAAATACTCCTTAATATACTATGCCCTACAGCAAAGGCTGCTGGCACCTTCTCACAAATACTCCTTGATATTCAGTGGAATCCGTTTAATTGGATAATCGGCCAAAGCCGCTTAATCGGCCAACGCCGCTTAATCGGCCAATTTCCTCTGGAACGGAATGTTTTCTTCTTAAGCATGTGTTATTTTGGTCGTTTTTACGGCCAAAGCTGAAATCTTCAATTTCGCTTTATTGGCCACTTTTTCTTTCTAATTTTTCCTCTTTACCCCTTTTTGAGAGCGAGAACAACAGAGGCAGACAAACTGACAACACGCTTTTCACGTTTACATGGTTGAGTGTGAAGTTGGAAGGTGAGCTGTTGTGAATTGAAAGACCCTGCATGGCGTTAAAATCACTCAATAAAACAAAATCATTGTCTTTTACTCGTGCTTTTGTCAAGTTGTAGGATTAATAAACACACACACACACACACACACACACACACACACACACACACACACACACACACACACACACACACACACACACACACACACACACACACACACACACACACACACACACACACACACACACACACACACACACACACATCACAGCAATGGAAAGAATTTGAATTTGAACTGCAACATTTAATTTTGACGTCATTGCTTTTGACTTGCATAATTGCGTCATACAGTATCTCGATGTTCGTTTTATCGGCCGATTCGCTTTATCGGCCATATTTTTCCTGGTCCCAAAAGTGGCCGATTAAGCGGATTCCACTACAAAGTCTGCTGGCACCTTCTCACAAATACTCCTTGATATACTATGCTCTACAGGAAAGGCTGCTGACACCTTCTCACAAATACTCCTTGATATACTATGCTCTACAAAGGCTGCTGACACCTTCTCACAAATACTCCTTGATATACTATGCCCTACAGGAAAGGCTGCTGACACCTTCTCACAAATACTCCTTGATATACTATGCTCTACAAAGGCTGCTGACACCTTCTCACAAATACTCCTTGATATACTATGCCCTACAGGAAAGGCTGCTGGCACCTTCTCACAAATACTCCTTGATATACTATGCTCTACAGGAAAGGCTGCTGACACCTTCTCACAAATACTCCTTGATATACTATGCTCTACAAAGGCTGCTGACACCTTCTCACAAATACTCCTTGATATACTATGCCCTACAGGAAAGGCTGCTGACACCTTCTCACAAATACTCCTTGATATACTATGCTCTACAAAGGCTGCTGACACCTTCTCACAAATACTCCTTGATATACTATGCCCTACAGGAAAGGCTGCTGACACCTTCTCACAAATACTCCTTGATATACTATGCCCTACAGGAAAGGCTGCTGACACCTTCTCACAAATACTCCTGGATATACTATGCTCTACAGGAAAGGCTGCTGACACCTTCTCACACATACTCCTGGATATACTATGCTCTACAGGAAAGGCTGCTGACACCTTCTCACATATACTCCTTGATATACTATGCTCTACAAAGGCTGCTGACACCTTCTCACAAATACTCATTGATATACTATGCTCTACAAAGGCTGCTGACACCTTCTCACAAATACTCATTGATATACTATGCTCTACAAAGGCTGCTGGCACCTTCTCACAAATACTCATGGATATACTATGCTCTACAAAGGCTGCTGGTACCTTCTCACAAATACTCCTCCGTTCAGTACGCAGCACGCATATGTGTGGTGACTTTGACTATGAGCAGTGGACGTCTATGTATGGTCTAAGGAACAACACGTCTGTCATTGTATTCTGCAATCAGTTATCTGTCTTCTGAATGCTTTCCATAGAGCAAAGCTTTGTAAGTCGGTCACAAGCAGATTTTGAATAGACTAACTGAAAGCGTAGCCAATAGTTGCTAAGAGGCAAAATACACTATGGGAAGAAGACGGGTATGTCTGTATTCCTGTAGTTTTGGTGTGAAAATGGAAAACAAATACATTGTAGTCAAAGACACTTGACGTAGTTATAGTTAGAGACTCGTTCTGTCCAACAATGCCAAACACTCACACTTAGTATGCAAACAAAGTGAGCAAAAGTGACGTGGAGATAAACATTGTCGATTTTACTACGTCTGTGGTGAAAAGCTACTGGGAATTAGTACGGGGTGACAGAGCTTTAACCTGCTTTAGTTTTTGTTTACGATTCCCACATTTATGATTTTGCTTTTCTGTTAAATTATTGTTGTTTGAACTGTGTCGTTTGCCTGCGCTATGCCTTAGTTTTGTGTGCATATTAAGCGCACCTTCCAAATGTACCTAGGTCGGTGTCCCCACATTAACATTCATTGAGTTCATCGAGTTCTCTGTCTGACTGTTTCATTTCGATTGGTGCAAACCCCCGCCACACGTCAGCTAAAATCGTACCACAGTACGATGCCATTCGATCACGTGATCTGGAATCAAATCACAGTTGTTCTTGGAGACCATTGATCGAATCGTATCGTACAGTTGTACGATTTTAGTGGACGTGTGGCTGGCCCTTAGCCCTTCAGTTTCTTTTGCTCTCAATCCCTCTCTCAACACCCCCCGTTTGCTTTCACCACCCCACCCCCTGTCATTATTGTTTTCTCTCTTCTTCGACATGTCCTGTTTCCACATTCAGGAGAAGGGGATCTTTCGTACAAACAGTTCCCCATCCTTCTGGAAGTTATGTGTTTGTAACTTCCTCTACTATGTTACTGTCTTTGACTCTGACTAATCCCTTTGGTTACTGTCAATTTTCTGCCTTACTGGTCCATTATCCTGCCCTTTTCTGTTAGAAACTCTTACAAAGATTTTCTTTATTCGAAGACGGGCATGCTGGGCATAACTATTTCTTAGTTAGGCGCATAACGGCAGCATGACGCATCTGCGCTCATATGAAAGGACACTGTCTGAGCGATCGAAGAAGAAGAAGACGAAGAAGAAGGGCGACGAGGAGCTGTGATCAAAATGAGCAGTGATCACAGTCCATTAAACCTCCCACACACACCACAGAGGACTAGTCTACCTCACCAGGAAACCACGAAAGGTTAAAAGATAAATAGAAAAAAGAAATAAAAAAAAGATTACCTTGGCCTGTCAGACGACCCGCTGTCTGTCGACTATCGATTGGCTACTATAAATAGCCGTGGCCAATGGTGTTGCGGCTTACAGTTAGCTTGGGTAATGGCGGATTGAAGCATCTTTCTTTTCTCCCTTGAAGATGGATTGGAGGGGAGGGTTCAACAGTGGGCCACTTTCTATTTCTGGAGAGAGGAGAGGTAAGGTGTGTGTGTGAAAGAGAGGGGGGGGGGGGTAGAAGAGAAAAGGGGAGTTAGTGGAAACAAGGGCATCTCCGAGCGGCAGATATGTCCCTTGCCCGTTACGCCCTGTACCTGCCCCGTCCTGTACCTCCCCTGCCCCTCACATCTTAGCCCCGCCTGTAACTGCAACAATCTCCTTGCATCCTTTGGTGATACACCTAAATACCCTTGACTAAGATGCACATCCTTTGGTGATACACCTAAATACCCTTGGCTAAGATGCACATCCTTTGGTGATACACCTAAATACCCTTGGCTAAGATGCACATCCTTTGGTGATACACCTAAATACCCTTGGCTAAGATGCACATCCTTTGGTGATACACCTAAATACCCTCGACTAAGATGCACATCCTTTGGTGATACACCTAAAAACCCTCGACTAAGATGCACATCCTTTGGTGATACATGTACACCTAAATACCCTCGACTAAGATGCACATCCTTTGGTGATACATGTACACCTAAATACCCTCGACTAAGATGCACATCCTTTGGTGTTACATGTACACCTAAATACCCTCGACTAAGATGCACATCCTTTGGTGATACACCTAAATACCCTTGACTAAGATGCACATCCTTTGGTGATACACATAAATACCCTTGGCTAAGATGCACATCCTTTGGTGATACACCTAAATACCCTTGACTAAGATGCACATCCTTTGGTGATACACCTAAGTACCCTCGACTAAGATGCACATCCTTTGGTGATACACCTACATACCCTCGACTAAGATGCACATCCTTTGGTGATACACCTAAATACCCTCGACTAAGATGCACATCCTTTGGTGATACACCTACATACCCTCGACTAAGATGCACATCCTTTGGTGATACACCTAAATACCCTCGACTAAGATGCACATCCTTTGGTGATACACCTAAATACCCTTGACTAAGATGCACATCCTTTGGTGTTACATGTACACCTAAATATCCTCGACTAAGATGCACATCCTTTGGTGATACACCTAAATACCTTCGACTAAGATGCACATCCTTTGGTGATACACCTAAATACCCTTGACTAAGATGCACATCCTTTGGTGATACACCTAAAAACCCTCGACTAAGATTCACATCCTTTGGTGATACATGTACACCTAAATACCCTCGACTAAGATGCACATCCTTTGGTGATACATGTACACCTAAATACCCTCGACTAAGATGCACATCCTTTGGTGATACACCTAAATACCCTTGACTAAGATGCACATCCTTTGGTAATACACCTAAATACCCTTGACTAAGATGCACATCCTTTGGTGATACACCTAAATACCCTCGACTAAGATGCACATCCTTTACAGCATGCTTATTAAAAATATTGCCAAAACTCTGCTCTGGTATCAGAAAAAGGAAAACAATTGATTAATGTGTAGCTATTTATTGGGAAGAGAAACAGGGCTTTAAGAAGAATATGAGAGTGTGTAAAATTAATGTAAGCAAGTGTCCAACCAGGGTGAAGAGGGAAAGGAACAAAACATCCTGAGACTCTGCGGGAGGGATGTTTGTTGATAAAAGAGAAACACAACCATTTAAGTCGGAGAGAACAGATAGATAGAGAGAGAGAGAGAGAGAGAGAGAGAGAGAGAGAGAGAGAGAGAGAGAGAGAGAGAGAGAGATATGGAGAGAGAGAGAGAGAGAGAGAGAGAGAGAGAGAGAGAGAGAGAGAGAGAGAGAGAGAGAGAGAAGGAGAGAGAGAGTGAGATGGAGAGAGAGAGAGAGAGAGAGAGAGAGAGAGAGAGAGAGAGAGAGAGAGAGAGAGAGAGAGAGAGAGAGAGAGAGAGAGAGAGAGAGAGAGAGAGAGAGAGAGAGAGAGAGAGAGACAGAGTGAAAAAAATAAGCAAACGAATAAATAACAAGTTGAGAACAAATGTCAGTTAAAAGATCAGAAACATGTTAATAAATTGACAACATTCAAATTTTAATAACTAAACAACATTCAAAATTTAAATAAACTTAACAAAATAATGTCCAACAGTAGGGTCTAAAAGTCCAATCGCCGGAGGTAGGGGTGACGAGTGCGTCGGCCCAGGTGGGAGGGTGGAGGAGGGGGCCGAATCACGAGTGAGGGGGGAGGAGGGGGGCACAGGGGAAGATCAAGGAGCGAGGGGGGAGCCCGGACAGGGAACGATGGGGGAGAAAGGGAAGAGGAGCGAGAGGGGTGAGAGGGTACCAGGTGTGGATTCAGGAGAGAGGGGAGAGGAATGGACCGGTCCAAGAGAGATGGGGGAGGATGAATCAGAGGAAGGTCAAGGAGTGAGGGGAGAGATGAGGAGGAAGGGGGAGACGGGAGCAAGAAATGAGGAGGAGAACCAGAAGAAATGCCAAGAGGAGAAGAGGAAAAGAGGGGAGGAGAGGAGGGGAAGAGAGGAGGGGTGGAGGGGAGGAGAGGAGGGGAGGGAGCGAGAGAAGGGACGAGCAGATAATAAAGAAGAAAAGGGAGGAAGAGGAGAGCAAGAAAAAAAGAAGGGAGGGGACGGAGCGCCAGAGGGAGTTGAAGGAGAAGAAGGCAGAAGGGGCACAGGACCAGAAAGAAGGGGGAAGCCATGCGGATCAAGAAGAGGGAAGGGAGGAGCGGGTGGTGTGGAGAGAGAAGGGAAAGCGGGAGTAATGAAGATGTCTTCATCCCCTGAAAGATCCATCTGTGAACCGGAAAGGTAATGTAGTATGCTAAAATAAAGGGAAGAGGTGGGTAGGAAGATGTGTGTGTGTGTGTGTGTGTGTGTGTGTGTGTGTGTGTGTGTGTGTGTGTGTGTGTGTGTGTGTGTGTGTGTGTGTGTGTGTGTGTGTGTGTGTGTGTGTGTGAGCATGCAAGTGTACGGGGAGGTGGAATGTTAAAAAATCAGTGGAGAGGGGAAATTACTTTAATTTATTTTAATAATAGGCTAAACTAAAATAAGATACTCACCTAAAAAAACCAGAACCAGAGCCATGGGACCACAACCAGTCAATGATAGATGAGAAATCGTCAGGGGACGGAGTGTCAATCACTAACTGTTTCGGCCCATTAGTGTCCCGACAGTCTATGACACATAGGGCCTGCCCAGTGAAAACTGGACATTTCTCATCAACTCAAAGCATCCCGGAAGGGTCGGGTGAGTGTCATCCTATGAAAACATTTTTTGGGGATAAGGAATTATATAAAGAAATTGGGGAGAGGGGGGGGGGGGGATAATTTGAGTAAAATGGTCATGTGTTCAGGGAGATATTTTAAAAAATGGTTTCTAAAAATCATCCAATCAATCCAATCGCTGGGGTGCACACCCTTAACAGAGACATGGGGGACATTGGCCCTGGCTCTGATTTCAACACTGGGGGACATTGGCCCTGGTTCTAATTTCAACGTTGGGGACATTGGCTCTGGCTCTAATTTCAAACCTGGGGGACATTGGCTCTGGATCTGATTTCAACACTGAGGGACATTGGCTCTGGCTCTGATTTCAACACTGAGGGACATTGGCTCTGGCTCTACTTTCAACACTGGGGGACATTGGCCCTGGCTCTGATTTCAACACTGGGGGACATTGGCTCTGGCTCTGATTTCAACACTGGGGGACATTGGCCCTGGCTCTGATTTCAACACGGGGACATTCGCCCTGGCTCTGATTTCAACACCGGGGGACATTGGCTCTGGCTCTGATTTCAACACTGGGGGACATTGGCCCTGGCTCTGATTTCAACACGGGGGACATTGGCTCTGGCTCTGATTTCAACACTGGGGGACATTGGCCCTGGCTCTGACTTCAACACTGGGGGACAATGGCCCTGGCTCTGATTTCAACACCGGGGGACATTGGCCCTGGCTCTGACTTCAACACCGGGGACAATGGCCCTGGCTCTGATTTCAACACCGGGGGACATTGGCCCTGGTTCTGATTTCAACACTGGGGGACTTTGGCCCTGGCTCTGATTTCAACACTGGGGGACATTGGCCCTGGCTCTGATTTCAACACTGGGGGACATTGGCTCTGGCTCTGATTTCAACACTGGGGACATTGGCTCTGGCTCTGATTTCAACACTGGGGACATTGGCTCTGGCTCTGATTTCAACACTGGGGGACATTGGCATTGGCTCTGATTTCAACACCGGGGGACATTGGCTCTGGCTCTGATTTCAACACTGGGGACATTGGCTCTGGCTCTGATTTCAACACTGGGGGACATTGGCTCTGGCTCTGATTTCAACACTGGGGACATTGACTCTGGCTCTGATTTCAACACTGGGGGACATTGACCCTGGCTCTGATTTCAACACTGGGGGACATTGACCCTGGCTCTGATTTCAACACTGGGGACATTGGCTCTGGCTCTGATTTCAACACTGGGGACATTGGCCCTCTTAGTGATACAGCCTCTGTTACACCAACTATCCTAAAGTCCTCATGACCGGCCGTAAGAGTGCGATGTGGCCTGGGCAAGTTATTTCCATTACCCCCAAATCAAGCCCAAGTTTCCAGAATAGAGGTTGCTTCCTCTGCTGTCTTGAGGATATTGTCGAACAGAACTGACTAGGAAATCTCTCTCTCTCTCTCTCTCTCTCTCTCTCTCTCTCTCTCTCTCTCTCTCTCTCTCTCTCTCTCTCTCTCTCTCTCTCTCTCTCTCTCTCTCTCTCTCTCTCTCTCTCTCTCTCTCTCTCTCTCTCTCTCTCTCTCTCTCTCTCTCTCTCTCTCTCTCTCGTCAAAATTCACAAACTACAGGGGTGATAAATGTATAGGTTGTGTGCTTCGCGAGTGTTATTTTGAACGAAATACGTTCATGTCTCTCTTTCTCTCCGTCTGCCTGTCTATTTCCCCCTCGACTCTCTTGGTTTTGTGGGCATGTATAATCATAGAAACATGGTGAGTAATTAGCAGGCAAAAACATGCATGTGCTTATATACACACCCATGCAATGGGGCGCCGCACACGTGTAAGACATTTGCATAGCGCATAATCTTGAAGCTTTACATTATGCACTTGTATGTGTCAATATACACACGCGCACGCAAGTAAAAACGCACGCGCACGCACGCACGCACGCACACACACACACACGCACGCACACACACACACACACACACACACACACACACACACACACACTCACACACACACACACACACACACACACACACACACACACACACACACACACACACACACACACACACACACACACACGCACACACACACACACACTTCGAAGTTGGACCTCTGCTGATCGTGTCAAAACAAAAGACAGAAAGGATTGCGCACATAGTGTTCTCTCAGTGATAACGAACTGTATCAGACTATGTTCTAGGTTGACCACGCGTATCCTGCATGTTCTGAAAGCTTATTACGGCAACATGTTTCTTGTTGCACGCGCATGCCGCATCCTATGTTGTCGTTACGTTGCTATGTAGTTGTTGCACGTGCACACCGCATCCTATGTTGTCGTTACGTTGCTATGTAGTTGTTGCACGTGCACACCACATCCTATGTTGTCGTTACGTTGCTATGTAGTTGTTGCACGTGCACACCGCATCCTATGTTGTCGTTGCTTTTCTATGTAGTTGTTGCACGTGCACACCGCATCCTATGTTGTCGTTACGTTGCTATGTAGTTGTTGCGCGTGCACACCGCATCCTATGTTGTCGTTGCTTTTCTATGTAGTTGTTGCACGTGCACACCGCATCCTATGTTGTCGTTGCTTTTCTATGTAGTTGCATACAACGCGTGATTTTCGCACAGTGACATGGTTTCCTTGTCGTAGAACTCTTTTCGTTATGTCATCGATATCAAGTTCAAGTTTTCTTTGTTTGTTATTATTCAATACCGCATACTGTTGTTTTTCTCCATATACCCTGTCCCATATAGGCCTGAACGGATTGAGTAATAACATTACTCTTCATTGTGTTTGTGTCATTGTTTTTCACACACACACACACACACACACACACACACACACACACACACACACACACACACACACGCACGCACGCACGCACGCACGCACGCACGCACGCACGCACGCACGCACGCACGCACGCACGCACGCACGCACGCACACACGCACACACACACACACACACACACACACACACACACACACACACACACACACACACACACACACACACACACACACACACACACACACACACACACACACACACACACACACACACACACACACACACACACACACACACACACACACACACACACACGCACACACTGTTGC
>CM065703.1:177488-197488 GCA_017654935.2 Phymorhynchus buccinoides | reverse complement strand
AGTTATCTTAACATGGTGTGCACTTAAAGGTATTGTTGAAACAGTTATCTTAACATGGTGTGCACTTAAAGGTATTGTTGAAACAGTTATCTTAACATGGTGTGCACTTAAAGGTATTGTTGAAACAGTTATCTTAACATGGTGTGCACTTAAAGGTATTGTTGAAACAGTTATCTTAACATGGTGTGCACTTAAAGGTATTGTTGAAACAGTTATCTTAACATGGTGTGCACTTAAAGGTATTGTTGAAACAGTTATCTTAACATGGTGTGCACTTAAAGGTATTGTTGAAACAGTTATCTTAACATGGTGTGCACTTAAAGGTATTGTTGAAACAGTTATCTTAACATGGTGTGCACTTAAAGGTATTGTTGAAACAGTTATCTTAACATGGTGTGCACTTAAAGGTATTGTTGAAACAGTTATCTTAACATGGTGTGCACTTAAAGGTATTGTTGAAACAGTTATCTTAACATGGTGTGCACTTAAAGGTATTGTTGAAACAGTCATCTTAACATGGTGTGCACTTAAAGGTATTGTTGAAACAGTCATCTTAACATGGTGTGCACTTAAAGGTATTGTTGAAACAGTTATCTCAACATGGTGTGCACATAAAGGTATTGTTGAAACAGTTATCTTAACATGGTGTGCACTTAAAGGTATTGTTGAGACAGTTATCTTAACATGGTGTGCACTTAAAGGTATTGTTGAAACAGTTATCTTAACATGGTGTGCTCTTAAAGGTATTGTTGAAACAGTTATCTTAACATGGTGTGCACTTAAAGGTATTGTTGAAACAGTTATCTTAACATGGTGTGCACTTAAAGGTATTGTTGAGACAGTTATCTTAACATGGTGTGCACTTAAATGTATTGTTGAAACAGTTATCTTAACATGGTATGCACTTAAATGTATTGTTGAAACAGTTATCTTAACATGGTGTGCTCTTAAAGGTATTGTTGAAACAGTTATCTTAACATGGTGTGCTCTTAAAGGTATTGTTGAAACAGTTATCTTAACATGGTGTGCACTTAAAGGTATTGTTGAAACAGTTATCTCAACATGGTGTGCACTTAAAGGTATTGTTGAAACAGTTATCTTAACATGGTGTGCTCTTAAAGGTATTGTTGAAACAGTTATCTTAACATGGTGTGCACTTAAAGGTATTGTTGAGACAGTTATCTTAACATGGTATGCACTTAAAGGTATTGTTGAAACAGTTATCTTAACATGGTGTGCACTTAAAGGTATTGTTGAAACAGTTATCTTAACATGGTGTGCACTTAAAGGTATTGTTGAAACAGTTATCTTAACATGGTGTGCACTTAAAGGTATTGTTGAGACAGTTATCTTAACATGGTGTGCACTTAAAGGTATTGTTGAAACAGTTATCTTAACATGGTATGCACTTAAATGTATTGTTGAAACAGTTATCTTAACATGGTGTGCTCTTAAAGGTATTGTTGAAACAGTTATCTTAACATGGTGTGCACTTAAAGGTATTGTTGAGACAGTTATCTTAACATGGTGTGCACTTAAAGGTATTGTTGAGACAGTTATCTTAACATGGTGTGCACTTAAATGTATTGTTGAAACAGTTATCTTAACATGGTGTGCACTTAAATGTATTGTTGAAACAGTTATCTTAACATGGTATGCACTTAAATGTATTGTTGAAACAGTTATCTTAACATGGTGTGCTCTTAAAGGTATTGTTGAAACAGTTATCTTAACATGGTGTGCTCTTAAAGGTATTGTTGAAACAGTTATCTTAACATGGTGTGCACTTAAAGGTATTGTTGAGACAGTTATCTTAACATGGTATGCACTTAAATGTATTGTTGAAACAGTTATCTTAACATGGTGTGCTCTTAAAGGTATTGTTGAAACAGTTATCTTAACATGGTGTGCTCTTAAAGGTATTGTTGAAACAGTTATCTTAGGATGGTATGCACTTAAATGTATTGTTGAAACAGTTATCTTAACATGGTGTGCTCTTAAAGGTATTGTTGAAACAGTTATCTCAACATGGTGTGCACTTAAAGGTATTGTTGAGACAGTTATCTTAACATGGTGTGCACTTAAAGGTATTGTTGAAACAGTTATCTTAACATGGTGTGCACGTAAAAGTATTGTTGAAACAGTTATCTCAACATGGTGTGCTCTTAAAGGTATTGTTGAAACAGTTATCTCAACATGTTATGCACTTAACCCTTTCGCCGCCAGCCATTTTGTTTTTTTATCAAGACAACCCCAAGTAAACTGAACAGAACAAAAATAAAAATGCATCAGCAGTATTGGGGATTTCCATGTGAAATGCATAACATTACGCCTATCCTTGCTTCCCAAAATTAAGAATGTTTTTTGATAAGGTCTTCATATAACAGGCCCTGATTTGATGCCTTTTAGTGACATGGGTGTTAAACCACTGTGGTGCATAAATGCGACATTGGCGGTGAAATGGTTAAAGGTATTGTTGAAACAGTTATGTTAACATGGTGTGCACTTAAAAGTATTGTTGAAACAGTTATGTTAACATTGTATGCACTTAAAGGTATTGTTGAAACAGTTATCTTAACATGCTCTGCACTTAAAGGTACTATCGAAACAGTTATCTTAACATGGTGTGCACTTAAAAGTATTGTTGAAACAGTTATGTTAACATTGTATGCACTTAAAGGTATTGTTGAAACAGTTATCTTAACATGCTCTGCACTTAAAGGTACTATCGAAACAGTTATCTTAACATGGTGTGCACTTAAAAGTATTGTTGAAACAGTTATCTTAACATGGTATGCACTTAAAGGTATTGTTGAAACAGTTATCTTAACATGGTGTGCACTTAAAGGTATTGTTGAAACAGTTATCTTAACATGGTGTGCACTTAAAGGTATTGTTGAAACAGTTATCTTAACATGGTGTGCACTTAAAGGTATTGTTGAAACAGTTATCTTAACATGGTGTGCACTTAAAGGTATTGTTGAAACAGTTATCTTAACATGGTGTGCACTTAAAGGTATTGTTGAAACAGTTATCTTAACATGGTATGCACTTAAAGGTATTGTTGAAACAGTTATCTTAACATGGTGTGCACTTAAAGGTATTGTTGAAACAGTTATCTTAACATGGTGTGCACTTAAAGGTATTGTTGAAACAGTCATCTTAACATGGTGTGCACTTAAAGGTATTGTTGAAACAGTTATCTCAACATGGTGTGCACATAAAGGTATTGTTGAAACAGTCATCTTAACATGGTGTGCACTTAAAGGTATTGTTGAAACAGTTATCTTAACATGGTGTGCACTTAAAGGTATTGTTGAAACAGTTATCTTAACATGGTGTGCACTTAAAGGTATTGTTGAAACAGTTATCTTAACATGGTGTGCACTTAAAGGTATTGTTGAAACAGTTATCTTAACATGGTGTGCACTTAAAGGTATTGTTGAAACAGTTATCTTAACATGGTATGCACTTAAAGGTATTGTTGAAACAGTTATCTTAACATGGTGTGCACTTAAAGGTATTGTTGAAACAGTTATCTTAACATGGTGTGCACTTAAAGGTATTGTTGAAACAGTCATCTTAACATGGTGTGCACTTAAAGGTATTGTTGAAACAGTTATCTCAACATGGTGTGCACATAAAGGTATTGTTGAAACAGTCATCTTAACATGGTGTGCACTTAAAGGTATTGTTGAAACAGTTATCTCAACATGGTGTGCACTTAAATGTATTGTTGAAACAGTTATCTTAACATGGTGTGCACTTAAAGGTACTGTTGAAACAGTCATCTTAACATGGTGTGCACTTAAAGGTATTGTTGAAACAGTTATCTTAACATGGTGTGCACTTGTAGCATGGTATGCACTTAAAGGTATTATTGAAACAGGTATTTCAGTGCAACCTTCGAAGACATCGGAGACTCATTCCACGCTACATTACCTCCCCCCCCCACCCTCCTCCCCTGCCTATGGAATCACAGTAGAACACTGATACACCGAAATTCATATCGTGACGTCCCCGCTCACCTCAACTCCAGTCATCAGATTGGTTGACTCTAAGCACGCACGTGATGCACGAGTGGGCCTGTGACGTCACTGTGGGTTTGAGCTGTTGCTGCTTGTAGCGTAGTCTGATCACAGGTCATCTGATAATTATGATCTGGTCAATGAGACGTGAGAACCGATTGTGAATTAATGACAGTATGGCATATCAAGATGACGAAGAAGATGATTATGGTGATTGTGACGATAAGGTTATTAATGACTGCATGGCATAACAAGATGACGAAGAAGATGATTATGGTGATTGTGACGATAAGTTTATTAATGACTGTATGGCATAACAAGATGACGAAGAAGATGATTGGGATGATGATTGTGACGATAAGGTTATTAATGACTGCATGGCATAACAAGATGACGAAGAAGATGATTATGGTGATTGTGACGATAAGTTTATTAATGACTGTATGGCATAACAAGATGACGAAGAAGATGATTATGGTGATTGTGACGATAAGTTTATTAATGACTGTATGGCATAACAAGATGACGCAGAAGATGATTATGGCGATGGTGATAGTGACGATAAGTTTATTAATGACTGTATGGCATAACAAGATGACGAAGAAGATGATTGGGATGATGATTGTGACGATAAGTTTATTAATGACTGCATGGCATAACAAGATGACGAAGAAGATGATTGGGATGATGATTGTGACGATAAGGTTATTAATGACAGGATAGCATAACAAGATGACGAAGAAGATGATTATGGTGATTGTGACGATAAGTTTATTAATGACTGTATGGCATAACAAGATGACGAAGAAGATGATTATGGTGATTATGACGATAAGGTTACTAATGACTGTATGGCATAACAAGATGACGAAGAAGATGATTATGATGATTGTGACGATAAGGTTATTAATGACTGCATGGCATAACAAGATGACGAAGAAGATGATTATGGTGATGATGATTGTGACGATAAGGTTACTAATGACTGTATGGCATAACAAGATGACGAAGAAGATGATTATGGTGATTGTGACGATAAGGTTATTAATGACTGTATGGCATAACAAGATGACGAAGAAGATGATCATGGTGATGATGATTGTGACGATAAGTTTATTAATGACTGTATGGCATAACAAGATGACGAAGAAGATGATTATGATGATTGTGACGATAAGGTTATTAATGACTGTATGGCATAACAAGATGACGAAGAAGATGATTGGGATGATGATTGTGACGATAAGTTTATTAATGACTGCATGGCATAACAAGATGACGAAGAAGATGATTGGGATGATGATTGTGACGATAAGGTTATTAATGACAGGTTAGCATAACAAGATGACGAAGAAGATGATTATGGTGATTGTGACGATAAGTTTATTAATGACTGTATGGCATAACAAGATGACGAAGAAGATGATTATGGTGATTGTGACGATAAGGTTATTAATGACTGTATGGCATAACAAGATGACGAAGAAGATGATTATGGTGATTGTGACGATAAGGTTACTAATGACTGTATGGCATAACAAGATGACGAAGAAGATGATTATGGTGATTGTGACGATAAGTTTATTAATGACAGCATGGCATAACAAGATGACGAAGAAGATGATTGGGATGATGATTGTGACGATAAGTTTATTAATGACAGCATGGCATAACAAGATGACGAAGAAGATGATTGGGATGATGATTGTGACGATAAGTTTATTAATGACTGCATGGCATAACAAGGTGACGAAGAAGATGATTATGGTGATTGTGACGATAAGTTTATTAATGACAGTATGGCATAACAAGATGACGAATAAGATGATTATGGTGATGTTGACGATAAGTTTATTAATGACTGTATGGCATAACAAGATGACGAAGAAGATGATTGGGATGATGATTGTGAAGATAAGTTTATTAATGACTGTATGGCATAACAAGATGACGAAGAAGATGATTATGGTGATGATGAATGTGACGATAAGTTTATTAATGACAGGATAGCATAACAAGATGACGAAGAAGATGATTATGGTGATTGTGACGATAAGGTTATTAATGACTGCATGGCATAACAAGATGACGAAGAAGATGATTATGGTGATGGTGATTGTGACGATAATTTTATTAATGACTGCATGGCATAACAAGATGACAAAGAAGATGATTATGATGATTGTGACGATAAGGTTATTAATGACTGTATGGCATAACAAGATGACGAAGAAGATGATTATGGTGATGATGATTGTGACGATAAGGTTATTAATGACAGCATGGCATAACAAGATGACGAAGAAGATGATTATGGTGATTGTGACGATAAGTTTATTAATGACTGCATGGCATAACAAGATGACGAAGAAGATGATTGGGATGATGATTGTGACGATAAGTTTATTAATGACAGCATGGCATAACAAGATGACGAAGAAGATGATTATGGTGATGATGATTGTGACGATAAGTTTATTAATGACAGCATGGCATAACAAGATGACGAAGAAGATGATTGGGATGATGATTGTGACGATAAGTTTATTAATGACTGCATGGCATAACAAGGTGACGAAGAAGATGATTATGGTGATTGTGACGATAAGTTTATTAATGACTGTATGGCATAACAAGATGACGAAGAAGATGCTTATGGTGATGATGATTGTGACGATAATTTTATTAATGACAGGATAGCATAACAAGATGACGAAGAAGATGATTGGGATGATGATTGTGACGATAAGTTTATTAATGACTGTATGGCATAACAAGATGACGAAGAAGATGATTATGGTGATGATGATTGTGACGATAAGTTTATTAATGACAGGATAGCATAAAAAGATGACGAAGAAGATGATTATGGTGATTGTGACGATAAGTTTATTAATGACAGCATGGCATAACAAGATGACGAAGAAGATGATTGGGATGATGATTGTGACGATAAGTTTATTATGACTGTATGGCATAACAAGATGACGAAGAAGATGATTATGGCGATGATGATTGTGACGATAAGTTTATTAATGACAGCATGGCATTACAATATGACGAAGAAGATGATTATGGTGATTGTGACGATAAGGTTATTAATGACTGCATGGCATAACAAGATGACGAAGAAGATGATTGGGATGATGATTGTGACGATAAGGTTATTAATGACTGCATGGCATAACAAGATGACGAAGAAGATGATTATGGCGATGATGATTGTGACGATAAGTTTATTAATGACTGTATGGCATAACAAGATGACGAAGAAGATGATTGGGATGATGATTGTGACGATAAGGTTATTAATGACAGTATAGCATAACAAGATAACGAAGAAGATGATTGGGATGATGATTGTGACGATAAGGTTATTAATGACAGCATAGCATAACAAGTTGACGAAGAAGATGATTGTGGTGACGATTGTGACGATAAGTTTATTAATGACTGTATGGCATAACAAGATGACGAAGAAGATGATTATGGTGATGATGATTGTGACGATAATTTTATCAATGACAGTATAGCATAACAAGATGACGAAGAAGATGATCATGGTGATGATGATTGTGACGATAAGCTTAGGCAAAGAGGTAGCTTAGACCACCCTCCCCACGCACACACACAACCACGCAGTTTACGACCCTCAATCTCAAAGTGTGCTTCTTTCTGTTTTATGAACATTATCCTAGGCTGATCCTAACCATATCCCTTTGCCGAATATGACACAATGTTTCTCTCAGTGAAACGCTTCAATCCAACGACATGAGGGGTGGGGGAGTGAGCAACATACAGGTCCTTATGATATGAACATTAAGAAAACCTTTAACTACTACATGATTTGAACACTTTCTTTAAAACACCATTCACCTTTCATTCGTGCCCAAGAAGCAATTCGCATCCTCCTCGTATTATATAATTACGTTGCTTGTAATCAGACTAGCAAAGGAAACTCAATACTAGACTGCAGCGTGAAAACATTAGATCACCAGCCGCGTGGAAGCATATTCGGCTCCAGTGACCTTGACATTCGACCAATGACCTTCATTTTGGAACTTGGCCTATATATTCTAACTACCGCTGCAGTGACCTTGAACATTGACCAATGACTTTCATTTTGGAACTTGGCCTATATAATTATTATTCTAACTATCGCTCCAGTGACCTTGAACATTGACCAATGACTTTCATTTTGGAACTTGGCCTATATAATTATTATTCTAACTACCGCTCCAGTGACCTTGAACATTGACCAATGACTTTCATTTTGGAACTTGGCCTATATAATTATTATTCTAACTACCGCTCCAGTGACCTTGAACATTGACCAACGACTTTCATTTTGGAACTTGGTCTATATAATTATTATTCTAACTATACCGCTCCAGTGACCTTGAACATTGACCAATGACTTTCATTTTGGAACTTGGCCTATATAATTATTATTCTAACTATCGCTCCAGTGACCTTGAACATTGACCAATGACTTTTATTTTGGAACTTATAATTATTATTCTAACTACCACCCAAGTGACCTTGAACATTAAGCAATGACTTTCATTTTAGAACTTGGCCAATACAATTATTATTCTAACTACCTATCCGCAAGCGAACTTTGAGGCTGCTATGTCCCTCCGTTCAAACGCTATCGTGTAACACACCCAGCCACCCACATCCTC
The DNA here is from genome assembly GCA_017654935.2 of Phymorhynchus buccinoides. Taxonomy (NCBI): domain Eukaryota; kingdom Metazoa; phylum Mollusca; class Gastropoda; order Neogastropoda; family Raphitomidae; genus Phymorhynchus; species Phymorhynchus buccinoides. The sequence continues at coordinate 188,775 of CM065703.1, read as the reverse complement.
CTCCAGCCATGAACCAACATGAACCAGTGTACTCTCTTCACAGGGGCACTGTCGTTTCAGGTTACCCACGAATTAACTTCCGTCACATCACGCTCCTGTCACGCGCCATGAATCCCAGAACGTCACTTCCTGTCGGGTCACAGAGGTCAACCTGGTTATCGTCCTTGCTGTCTTTTTTTGGTGTTCTCTCCACAAAAAACTGACAAATGACTGCAGCACACGCACGTGCCGCACGGAAGGGAACCACGTGACACCGCCAGCACGTGACTCGGCGGGTAGGATTGATTGGGTGATTGATGCGGCGCGTGAAAAGTAAATGGCGATGCGAAAATAATGGGTAGGGTTAGGGGGGTTAGGGGGAAGGGGGTGGAGTAAGGGAAAAGAGTTAACGTACTCTATGATTATTAATTCAACTAATAGACATTTATTTAATTAACATTGTAGAAATAGAGGCAGCAGCAGCAGCAGTAGTAGTAGTAGTAGTAGTAGTAGTAGTAGTAGTAGTAGTAGCAGCAGCAGCAGCAGTAGTAGTAGTAGTAGTAGTAGTAGCAGCAGCAGCAGAAGTAGTAGTAGTAGTAGTAGTAGTAGTAGTAGTAGTAGTAGTAGTAGTAGTAGTAGTAGTAGTAGTAGTAGTAGTAGTAGTAGTAGTCGTAGTAGTAGTAGCAGCAGCAGCAGCAGCAGCAGTAGTAGTAGCAGTAGTAGTGGTAGTAGTAGTAGAAGTAGCAGCGGTAGTAGTAGTAGTAGTAGTAGTAGTAGTAGTAGTAGTAGTAGTAGTAGTAGTAGTAGTAGTAGTAGTAGTAGTAGTAGTAGTAGTAGTAGTAGTAGTAGCAGTAGCATAGGTAGTAGTAACAGCAGCAGTAGCATCGTAGTAGTAGTAGTAGTAGTAGTAGTAGTAGTAGTAGTAGTAGTAGTAGTAGTAGTAGTAGTAGTAGTAGTAGTATAGTAGTAGTAGTAGTAGTAGTAGTAGTTGAAAAAGGAGAAGAGAAGAACTTTATTAACAATCAATCAAAATTTGTTGTCTTTCAAAATATCAAGAGATCATATTTGTCGCAAGTGCGTGGCGAAACATGTGACTGACATATATGCCGCTCGGCGATGCCCTTGTTATCATTATTAATACATAACTATAAATTGTATTATTATTGCTGTTCTTATTCCTGATGATGTTATTGGTATTCCTGCTTGTTCGTTCATTTATTTATTGTCCATTTTTCTTGTTTATTATTTTCATAATTTTGTTTAAGGACCTGATGAAAAGAAATATTGTCACGCTTATTTAGTTCATTCTCATTAAACATTATTTTTAAGTTTGAAGTCTCTCTCTCTCTCTCTCTCCCTCTCTCTCTCTCTCTCTCTCTCTCTCTCTCTCTCTCTCTCTCTCTCTCTCTCTCTCTCTCTCTCTCTGTGTGCTGATTTCTGGTTCCTGTTGTGTTGTGGACCTAATGATTCCCTGTTGTTGAAGGGATCATATTGGCCGCCATTGATTTTATAATCAGCATCAACAGTTCATTCCGCTCTTCACCGCACAGTCTGCCCCCACACAGACACCCCCTCCCACCACACTCCACAAACAGCCTTTATGTCTGTCTGTCTGCCTGTCTGTCTGCTTGTCTGTCTTTCTGTCTGTCTGCCTGTCTGTCTGTCTGCTTGTCTGTCTGTCTGTCTGCCTATCTGTATGCTTGTCTGTCTGTCTGTCTGCTTGTCTGTCTGTCTGCTTGTCTGCTTGTCTGCTTGTCTGCTTGTCTGTCTGTCTGCCTGCCTGTCTGTTTGTCTGCTTGTCTGTCTGTTTATCTGCTTGTTGTCTGTCTGTCTGTCTGTCTGTTTGGCTGCTTGTCTGTCTGTCTGTCTGTCTGTCTGTCTGCTTGTATGTATGTCTGTCTGTCTGTCTGCTTGTCTGTATGTCTGTCCGTCTCTCCGTCTGCTTGTCTGTCTGTCTGTCCGTCTGTCCCTCTGTCCGTCTGTCTGTCTGTCTGTCTGTCTGTCTGTCTGTCTGTCCGTCTGTCCGTCTGTCCATCTCTCCGTCTGCTTGTGATTCGAGTCATATGCTTCAGTCAGATCGGATTGGTCAAGTGACGAATTCGTTCTGACTGTGCAGCATGGTTCGGCCGAATTGCTTGTTGCTAAATAGCACAGGGCAAAAGAGAACCTCTGAAGAAAACTCTCTCTCTCTCTCTCTCTCTCTCTCTCTCTCTCTCTCTCTCTCTCTCTCTCTCTCTCTCTCTCTCTCTCTCTCTCTCTCTCTCGCTCTCGCTCTCTCTCTCTCTCTCTCTCTCTCTCTCTCTCTCTCTCTCTCTCTCTCTCTCTCTCTCTCTCTCTCTCTCTCTCTCTCTCTCGCTCGCTCGCTCGCTCTCTCTCTCTCTCTCTCTCTCTCTCTCTCTCTCTCTCTCTCTCTCTCTCTCTCTCTCTCTCTCTCTCTCTCTCTCTCTCTCTCTCTCTCTCTCTCTCTCTCTCTCTCTCTCTCTCTCTCTCTCTCTCTCTCTCTCTCTCTCTCTCTCTCTCTCTCTCTCTCTCTCTCTCTCTCTCTCTCTCTCTCTCTCTCTCTCTCGTGAAGCATGTACGGGACAACTAAATCATCACCTTTATTACTTGGTTGCGTATACAGAAACCCTGACTCTACATAATTATGATTGGCTGGATGACTTCGTGTATATGATGGATAATGTCAAAGTAAACAATCGTAATATACTGCTATTGGGTGATTTCAATTATGATTTATTTAAACCTCAAACTTCATGGCGATCAACTACTACCCTATTTGGCCTCCAGCAACTTGTCTCTACGGCTACCAGAGTTACTCCCACTTCAGCAACACTACTTGACCACGTATACACCAACACCACTTCCCTAGTCACTGATATCAATGTTCTAGATACCATATGTATTAGTGACCACTACCCTGTTACATGCACATGGATGTACAGACCTCCTTATACTCAAACCAAATGACACACTACTATTCACTACAGATCATTTAAACACTTTGATAAACCTGCATTTTTTCATGATTTAAGCATGGCACACTTCAATAATGTGCTTCATTGTTCATGTCCTATTCAAGCTCTAGATGTATTTTATTCTACATTCCTATCCGTAATAGAGAAACACGCACCTCTTAGAAGCAAAAGAGTGAAACGTTCTACTCTTCCTGGATGGCTAACTCTCCAAATAGCAGAAGCAAGGAAAAAACGAAATCAACTGTAATACAAATACAAATTGCTGAAGAAAGAAAACATTGATTCACTACCTGATGATGTTAAAGCAGAAAAGCAACTTGAGCGTGAAAACGCTGAATCAGAATTTAAAAAACTAAGAAACAAAGTCAATGATCTCATTCGTGACTCCAGGAAACAACACTTCAACAAAATGGTATCTGCAAACAACGACACATCTACTTTATGGCGAGCCATAAACACTATCACACATAAGTCTAACCGCCAGCAGACTAATAACTTTAACTGGTCGCCAGATGCATTCAATAACTACTTTATAAATTTAGCTGAGTCTGTAAGTCCAACAGATACATTACAACATGCAAAAGACTATACACCACCACCTTCTTTTCAAACCTTCTGTAATACTAACGCTAAACCTGGCAGTTCATTTAAAATACCTTCACTAGCTGTTCACGAAGTTGGCTCTCTTATTTCAAATCTAAGAAATACTAAATCAATGGGACCTGATAAAATAAGTAGTTATCTCTTAAAACTTGCACTTCCCTACATAATAGAACCTCTTACCTTCATATACAACGCATGTCTAGACCAGAACATTGTTCCACCTGATCTTAAATCAGCAAAAGTTATACCATTGCTTAAAAGTAAAGATATTTCTGACTTGAATAATTTTAGGCCAATCTATCTTCTTTCAGTTCTGTCTAAACCACTAGAAAAACATATTAATAAACATCTAATGCAATATTTAGAAGACAATAATTTGTTTTACCCCTTCCAATCTGGCTTTCGACATCACCATTCTTGTCAAACTGCCTTAGTCCACCTATGTGACACATGGCTTTCAGCAATCAACCAAGGCAAAATGACAGGCTTTGTATTCCTAGACTTTAAGAAAGCGTTTGATCTTGTGAATCATGAAATACTACTTAAAAAAACTGGCGCTATATTTACGAGACGAAAACACGATCTCTTTCTTTGCATCTTATCTTACTAATAGAACACAGTTTGTCTTTAGTAATGGCACAAACTCGTGCACTGAGATCATAAAGGCTGGTGTACCCCAAGGATCAGTCTTAGGGCCTCTTCTATTCTGCCTATTCATTAATGATTTGCCTTTATCAATATCGGCTGACTCTGTCTCGTGTGATCTCTTTGCTGATGACACCTCTCTCCATTCTAGCGCATCAAACCTGTCTTCGATTCAAACCTCTCTTCAGTCAGCTTTGCATGATGTTTCTGATTGGTGTTACCAAAACCTTATGGTCCTCAATCCTAAAAAAAAAAACCAAAAGCATGTTAATTACCTCAAGACAAAAACATCAAATAGAACCTCTAATTTTAAATGTTCATATTAATGACAATGCCATAGACCAAGTACGCGAGCACCGAGTCCTGGGAGTGATAATAGATGACGAACTAAAATGGCAACTCCATATTGAAAAGATGACACATAAACTTGCTCGCAGCTTATTCCTACTAAAAAAACTTACACCCTTCATAGATATAGACGCACGCACGATGTTTTTTCATGCCCACTGTCTCTCCCACATTAATTACGCATCTGTATAGTCTGGGACTCTGCTGCTAATTGTCACCTATTAAAACTCAATTCTATGCACAAAAGGGGAGCTAAAATAATCCTTCCTGATCCTGAACTCAGTACAGCAGAAAAACAAGCCCAGTTAAACCTACTTCCACTGCAATCACAGCTTAGCTATAATAAAGCCATTCTCATGTACAAAGTACACTATGACTTAGCTCCACAATACCTGAAAAATCTACTTACACAAGCCTCGCATCGCTATGGTTCAAGTAACTATATTCTACCACACACAAGAATAGATAAATTCAAGTCAAGTTTTACTTTCTCGGTTTCCTCCATATGGAATTCCCTTCAGTCCGACATTAGATTATGCTCCTCTATCTCAACCTTCAAAACGAGTCTCCGAGAGACACTTACATTCGACCCTCCATGATTTTATTTTTTTCTCTCTTTTTTTCTTCTTTCTTCATATATCCCGATACGCTATATTGCTAATTACGATGTCATGTATTCACATCACTCTGTTTGTTCACTATTCTCCAACAATGTGCTAAAATAAATGTTGAAATTGTCCGCACTTTAGTGCTAATTGCTACCGGTTTCATACCATAGGCTGCATTAGTTTGCCCTGTTCTAAAATGTATAGTTCTTTCATACGTGCTTCAACATATATCTGTGCGCATCTGCATGTATTCTTGCGTGTGCCGCGCGCACGTGCAGGTGTGTGCGTGTATGGTTACACGCATGTATGCCCGCACAAGTATTAACATTTATACCTGTGCGTATGTCATTCTATAAAATCGTATTTTAACCTGTCTTTATCATAATACCTGCTTTGCTATCTTTATGTTCAATTATGAATGTGTAATTTTATGCCTTGCCATGTTTGTATTCTATCTTCGTATAATTATGTACAAAGGTGCTACCTTTCTGTTCAAATCTGTATGTGTAATATCATGCCTTGCCATGTTTGTATTCTATGTTCGTATATGTACCAAGGACAGATTGGAAGACTAGGCGTAGCCTAAAATCTTTATCCTTGAAAAATAAAGTTCAAGTTTTCAAAGTTCCTTTTCAAGTTTTCTCCTCTCTCTCTCTCTCGCTCGCTCTGTTCTGTCCTTCTCTCTTCTCTCTCTCTCTCTCTCCTCTCTCTCTCTCTCTCTCTCTCTCTCTCTCTCTCTCTCTCTCTCTCTCTCTCTCTCTCTCTCTCTCTCTCTCTCTCTCTCTCTCTCTCTCTCTCTCGTTCTCGCGTTCTCTCTCTCTTATGAGTAATGCAAACCTGTTGTCCCTGAAATGTATTGAAATGTATTAAAATATGATTAACATGTTCCAATAATATTGTCACTTCTACTTAACTTTGATGAATAATTGAACTTATTAATAAGCATAGGAGTCCCTGCTTACAAAATGTGGGTTAATATATTTGACATGCACAAAGTATGTCATTGGGACAGGTTTGCATAACCCTCATATCGATGTTTATGAATTATATGAATGCGCGCGTGCGTGTGTGTGTGTGTGTGTGTGTGCGAGCGCGTGTGCGCATATGTATGTGTGTGTGTGTGTGTGTGTGTGTGTGTGTGTGTGTGCGTGCGTGCGCGTGCGCGCGTGCGTGCGTGTGAGTGTGCGTGTGCGTGCGTGCGTGCGTGTGTGTGCGTGTGTGCGTGTGTGCTGTGTTATGTGTATGCGTGTGTGCACGAGAGAGAGAGAGAGAGAGAGAGAGAGAGAGAGAGAGAGAGAGGAGAGAGAGAGAGAGACAGAGAGAGAGAGAGAGAGAGAGGGTGAGAGGGTGGGAGGTGGGTTAGAGAGAGAGGCTATGTTGTGCATTGTGAGTATAATACTTTGATAACATGATTGTGTTATCAAAAATAAATTGATATGTATATATTGTTGTGTTACATGTACCCCTTCCTGTTTCTCTCTCATTCTCTTTATCTATGCTCTTTTGTCTGTCCGTCTGTCTGTCTACCCATCTCTCTCTCTCTCTCTCTCTCTCTCTCTCTCTCTCTCTCTCTCTCTCTCTCTCTCTCTCTCTCTCTCTCTCTCTCTCTCTCTCTCTCGTCTCTCTCTCTCTCTGTTTGTTCCTCCTTCCATCCATCTCTCCTTCCTTTACTCCTTCTCCCTCAGCTTTCCGTTTATGTCTTTGCTGTCTCGCTCTACTATTTCTTTCTCTCCCTCCCCCTCTCATTCTCTTCATCTTTACTCCCCTTCCCACTCCTATTCTTCTTCTTACCTTACTTTTCTTCTCTTACTTCATTTTTTTGTTTTGTTAGATTTGTTACATTTGATTGTTACATTGTTTACTTTTGAACCATTTGCGTTTGTTTTTGTAATGTATTTATTTATTCACTTCATATGTCATTATTTTAGAGGACCTGATGAAAAGAAGCAGTTATTTATGCTTACTCAGGTTATCCTCATTAAATATTTCGAGTTCGAAAATTTCCAATTTCGAGTCTCTCTCTCTCTCTCTCTCTCTCTCTCTCTCTCTCTCTCTCTCTCTCTCTCTCTCTCTCCTCTCTCTCTCTCTCTCTCTCTCTTTGTGTTCTCTCTCTCTCTCTCTCTCACTCTCTTAAATGGCTGAAAACCCTACAAATACGTGTGAACACATTCAAACAGTCATTGTTCATGTTGGGGTGAATGATTGTCCTGGTGGACCCATTCCCATTCAGGTTTCGCGTTAACTCATTGAGTTATCCCAGACCTGCTTTCCCTCAACATACATTGCTCTGAGCTCAGTCGTCCCTGCCTTTGGCCGGCACCAGCTAAACAATAGCGTAATGCCATCCAACAAAAAATTGTACTCAGCCTGCACTAGTATGAAAATCAACCTGGTCGACAATCATGATTCTTTTGTTGCTAAAAGTGGGTACCCACGAAAGGCTGCATACAATGATGCCACCCACCCCAATCAGAAAGGCACTGCCTCTCTGGCCATGAACCTCAAAAAAGTCCTTCCTCACCCCTTCCAATCAGGGGCTCATGGCCTTACTTCCAGTGCAGAGTTTCCAAATGACTCTTCTGAGGCTTACCAGCATGCGTCAGCCCGGATGATTAACATTGATGACATAGGGAGAGGCCTACCCAATAACAGAGACACACGACAACATTCCCAATATCGTCCCCAGTTCTTCCATGGCATGAATCCACGCATTCCTCCATTAAACTCCACATCCCAATTCCCCATGCTACTCTCCCATCCTGACAGGCGAATCATCCCTGATAGGATGCCCCCTGAACAGTCAGGTCCACCTCATGAAGGTAATCCTCCATTAAACTCCACATCCCAATTCCCCATGCTACCCTCCCATCCTGACAGGCGAATCATCCCTGATAGGATGCCCCCTGAACAGTCAGGTCCATCTCATGAAGGTAATCCACCAGAGAGGACGAGAGAGACCACTGAAGAATTGGCTTATCTCTCACATGGTACTCAATTGAGGGATAAAGGTAACGCCAACCGCTCCTGTGAGGCTCAAGCTTCCACCCTGCCACCTTCACGTTTTCTTGGTAGCCAAAATCAAATGCCTCCTTCTCCGCCTTATCCCAGTTTTCATGACCCACGCCTTTATCATCCCCATATGATTCAGGAAAGGGACTTTTTCCCAAGAGAGTCCCGTGGGGTAAATACTGAAAATCCCCCACCCATGTGGCCTGAACCTTCCCATATCTCAGGGACTGGCCCCAACCTTACAACCCCCTTGGTCAGTATACCCAACAAATCCTAAACATTGCTTCACAACTGGCAAACCATCGACCAATGCCAACCTGGTAGTTTTTAATTAAAGTCCCTTGTGGAGTTTAGTTATTCATTTATCTGAAATATTGCAATCAGAGTTGATGGTTTATTTTCAAATTCATGTTTGATCTTCTGACACATTTGAATATTAATATGTGTGTTATTTTTTATTGTTTATTTATTTGTTTGCTTGAGATCAACCAATTCGAAGATTGTACCTTTTGTGCTTATAGTAAAACTATGCGTAATGACCTGCCTCACTCGGGCCGTGCTGGTTGTGATGGTACTAGATTGCTTGCTCCTTATTGGAATTGTCAGTTGTGAAGGATTTTGAAAAAAAATATCAGTGAAATTTGTACGGGTTTCATATTGGCTTGCTTGAACATTGCATAATTGCAATTATGTTTGGAAATTTGTTGTTGTTGTCGTTTTCTTAACGTTTTGTTGTTTGTCGCTTTGATTTGTTATTAATTTAACTACATTGAAAGTGTGTCTAGTAATTCAACTAGTTATTCTTTTGGCCGTTTTCAATTTTGTGAAAGCGCATTTTTTTGTTTTATAAAATGTCCACTGTGTATGACTGGCCAACCAAAGATGGTCTTAGAATAGGCTACCTAAATATCAATAATGTACTTAATAAACGTGATGAGCTTGCCTCTATTAATTTCAATTCTGGTAAGCAATTTGATATATTTTGTTGTGCCGAATCAAGGTTAACAGATCATATGCCAGATTCTGATATTTCTATTCCAGGATACAACCACATTCGTCTAGACCCTATCTCTCTTTTGCAAATAGGTTTAATACTTTATTGTAGTCTTTCTCTAACATACAAACGGATTACTGCTTTTGAAGACTATAGAGTTGAATCAATCTAGATAGAGCTTAGTATAAAAAAAGAGCAAACCTTTACTACTTCCCTTTCCTAGGTACCTTTCCACACCTTGTTAATTGTTTACTGCTTGGATTTATATATAGGAATCCATCTGAACGTATTAACTGGTTTGAAAAAATTCAAGATATGATGGAGGCCGTTTCACTTACAGGTAATGAAGTCATTCTTTTTGGTGATTTTAACATAGACCTTTTAACAAGAAATCCTAGATGGCATCACATTTTGAATAATGTTGGTTTGACTCAATTAATTGATTCCCCAACCCGTGTTACTCCAACGTCTGAAACATTGATTGACCACATTTATGTTAGTCCCCAAAATGTTTTTGGAAACATGTACCCCCTTTTGTGGTTGCAGCGACCATTTACCTATATGTGTGACTTGGTTTAAAAAGGATATAAAGATTCCCAAACCCGGACATAAAATTATTACTTACAGATCCTTCACTAGTTTCGATAAGGATGCCTTCCTTAAAGACTTAGCAGAATCGCAGTTTGTCCCATGTCTATCAGTACACTGACCCTGACCAAGCTTTTGAGTTCTGGCATGAAACTTTTATAGATATATATAATAAACATGCCCCATTTATTACTAAACGGGTTAAATATTCACCTAAACCCCCCTAGTTAACTAAAGAAATAGAAGAAGCAATTCAAGTAAGAAATACTCTTTTGAAAAATAAACAATTTGAAGAGTTTAAGAAAACAACGCAACAAAGTTACTTCTATGCTACGTAAGTCAAAAAATAATTATTTCAAAAACTTAATTTTTAATTGTCCACAAAATAATTCAAAACTCATTTGGAAAGCAATAAATTATCCTAACTCGATACTCATAAAAAACACCAGAAAAATAAATAAAACAAAAATCCCGCCAAAAAATAAAAAAGAAAAACGTAAACAAGAGAAAAGACCACAGTCATACCTCAAGAGCTTTCTGCTGATACTTTAAGTAACCACTTTTGTAATATTGCCAACAAAACTGTAAAGAATGATAGATCCAATACCAATGATTTAATACCTTTGACTACTTTCTGTAATTCAAAGTCAATTAAATCAGAATTAGTCATTCCCTCAATCCCATTATCTGATGTTTATTTCTATCTTGTACACATGAAACAAACTGGTACTCGAGGTACTGATAACATAGACTGTATTATCTTAAAGCTTAGTGCCCCTGTTATTACTGACACACTTACTTACTTATATAACCTTTGTCTTGATAAAGCATATTTTCCTAATTTTCTTAAACAGGCCAAAGTCATACCACTTTTTAAATCTGGAAATAAATTAGACCCCTCAAATTATAGACCAATATCTATATACTTTCTCTTCTGTCTAAACCTCTCGAAAAGCACATGAATAAATATATTACATATCACATTTCCAAATACGATTTACTTCATCCTAATCAATCTGGATTTCGGTCAAATCATTCCTGTCACACAGCACTAACAAATCTAGTTGATCAGTGGTTAACAAACATTAATGATTTGAAATACACTGGAGTTCTCTTTTGTTGATTTTGCTAAAGCCTTTGATGTTATTGATCACAAATTGTTATTACGTAAATTGGTCATTTATAATTTTTCAGATCCAGCACTTTCCCTTATTAGATCATTTCTCACAAATCGGTATCAATCAGTATTCCTCAATAATAGACAATCCAGTTACTTACCATTAAAATATGGTGTGCCACAAGGATCCGTTCTTGGCCCCTTACTTTTCTTACTGTATGTGGATGATCTACCCTTATGTATTAAAGACCCCTGTGAACTCTTTGCCGATTATACTTCTATCCATTCTAAACATTCTGACATAAAACAGTTATCCATTAACCTTCAAGAAAATGTTAACCTGTTAATTGATTGGACAGAAGTTAATCACATGTGCTTAAATGAAGAGAAAAACAAAGTACATGGTTGTCACTTCTAGGCA
>CM065703.1:133302-176988 GCA_017654935.2 Phymorhynchus buccinoides | reverse complement strand
TTTTCCACCCCTCGACTCTCTTGGTTTTGTGGGCATGTATAATCATAGAAACATGGTGAGTAATTAGCAGGCAAAAACATGCATGTGCTTATATACACACCCATGCAATGGGGCGCCGCACACGTGTAAGACATTTGCATAGCGCATAATCTTGAAGCTTTACATTATGCACTTGTATGTGTCAATATACACACGCGCACGCAAGTAAAAACGCACGCGCACGCACGCACGCACGCATGCACCACGCACACACGCACGCACGCACACACACACACACCCACACACACACACACACACACCACACTCACACACACACAGCATACACACACACACACACACACACACACACACACACACACACACACAACACACACACACACACACGCACACACACACCACACACTTTCGAAGTTGGACCCTCTGCTGATCGTGTCAAAACAAAAGACAGAAAGGATTGCGCACATAGTGTTCTCTCAGTGATAACGAACTGTATCAGACTATGTTCTAGGTTGACCACGCGTATCCTGCATGTTCTGAAAGCTTATTACGGCAACATGTTTCTTGTTGCACGCGCATGCCGCATCCTATGTTGTCGTTACGTTGCTATGTAGTTGTTGCACGTGCACACCGCATCCTATGTTGTCGTTACGTTGCTATGTAGTTGTTGCACGTGCACACCACATCCTATGTTGTCGTTACGTTGCTATGTAGTTGTTGCACGTGCACACCGCATCCTATGTTGTCGTTGCTTTTCTATGTAGTTGTTGCACGTGCACACCGCATCCTATGTTGTCGTTACGTTGCTATGTAGTTGTTGCACGTGCACACCGCATCCTATGTTGTCGTTGCTTTTCTATGTAGTTGTTGCACGTGCACACCGCATCCTATGTTGTCGTTGCTTTTCTATGTAGTTGCATACAACGCGTGATTTTCGCACAGTGACATGGTTTCCTTGTCGTAGAACTCTTTTCGTTATGTCATCGATATCAAGTTCAAGTTTTCTTTGTTTGTTATTATTCAATACCGCATACTGTTGTTTTTCTCCATATACCCTGTCCCATATAGGCCTGAACGGATTGAGTAATAACATTACTCTTCATTGTGTTTGTGTCATTGTTTTTCCACACACACACACACACACACACACACACACACACACACACACACACACACACACACACACAAGGCGAACGCACGCAGCACCGCACGCGCACGCACGCACGCACGCACGCACGCACGCAAGCACGCACGCACGCGCACGCACGCGCACGCACGCATACACACGTACACACACACACACACACACACACACACACATACACACACACACACACACAACACACACACACACACACACACACACACACACACACACACACACACACACACACACACACACACACACACCACACACACACACACACACACAACACGCACACACACTGTTGCTACGAAAACTAGAACTTTACAAGCTAACTCCAGAATTTAAAAATCTGATGTAATCCTTTTTGAGCGATCGAGTGCAGTCAGTGGTTATAAACAATACAATTTCAGCACGATTGCCAGTCAAGTATGGAGTACCTCAAGGCTCTGTGCTTGGCCCTCTATTATTTTCTCTTTATGAGAATGAATTACCCTGTTCTATTTCAAGTAACTGTGAAATGTTTGCAGACGATACGTCTGTTCACTCCAGTGATTCTGATGCCGAACAACTAGGATGTAAACTTCAAAATAGTATTCAAAATATAGTCACCTGGACTGAATTAAATCACATGTCCTTAAATACAAACAAAACAAAGTGCATGTACGCAACAACAAGGAAAAATTGAAGAAGTTGACTCTCATAAAATATTAGGCATCATTGTTGACAAAGACCTCTCTTGGACTGATCAGATTGCATCCTTGGGAAAAAGTCTTTCGAAAACAACGTTCCAATTGACTCAAATCAAAAACTTATTAGATATTCATTCTCGTAAGCTCTTCTTTAATGCCTACATTCTATCATTGATTGATTATGCGTCAACATTGTGGGATAACTGTAGTGAGACCAATTTGAAAATTGTTCATCGTATGTAGGGGAAGACGGGGTAAAAAGCGCATGGGCGGGTAAGAAGCCCACCCCAATTATCTCATGAAATAAAGAAAATTTCATTCAAATTTGCCCATGAGACGAATGCTAGACATTAACGCTCGTCTCATGGGCAAAATGAGACTGAAATTTGCTTCATTTCATGAGATAATTGGGGTGGGCTTCTTACCCGCCCATGCGCTTTTTACCCCGTCTTCCCCTATACACAATTTTTTTAATTGATTTTGTTAAAATCAAGTTCCAAGTGAAGACTACAAACATCTAAACATATTAATACTTCACAACAGACTTTTCTTCAATAAAGCATTATATATGCATAACGTTGTGAACGGAAATGCTCCGAAAAAGATAACGAGCACTTTTGAAACCAACCAACATAGACATAGCCATTCACTATCATTCCCTCGTCCAAAAAACAATATATACAAATCAAATTTTCTTTATTCAGGTGGAAACTTATGGAACCAGTTACCAAAAAAATTGAAATGCATAAAAAACAGGAATCTATTTAAGAAAAAAATAAAAACTCACCTCATGAATATTTACGTTTTGTAAGCATAGATTAAAGGTTGATGTTTACAACACATCAAATTCATTCTAAGTGTATTTTTTGCTTCCTTTCTACCATTGATGCAAGGTCTACGTCCGGTAACGGTTGCCTGTTAAGGTTCCATGATGATGTTTTTAAGAAGACCCATTTAATTATTAATATAATATTAAGTTTGATCATGTCTTCTAATCAAATTTATACTGTGTGACAAACAAGGTAACCTAATTATTTGATCTGTTGGTTTCTTGATCACATTCTTGTCAATTTTATTTATATCATGTTTCATATGATGTGGTTTATTAATCTGAATCATCTTGATCCTCTATCACACTGAAAATTACTCGAAGTATTAATGTGCCTGTGTATCTTGTTATCTTGTTATATGTATGTATATATATATTTGAGCGTGTAGATGTTTGTTTATGAGAGAGAGAGAGAGAGAGAGAAAAAGAGAGAGAGAGAGAGAGAGAGAGAGAGAGAGAGAGAGAGAGAGAGAGAGAGAGAGAGAGAGAGAGAGAGAGAGAGAGAGAGAGGAGAGAGAGAGAGAGAGAGAGAGAGAGAGAGAGAGAGAGAGAGAGAGAGAGAGAGAGAGAGAGGAGAGATAGAGAGAGAGAGAGAGAGTATACGAGTACTCGGGTGCGTGCGTGCATGAACTTATTAATGTGTTTTTTGGTTTTGTTTTGGTTTGGTTTGTGTGTGTGTGTGCGTGTGTGTGTGTGTGTGTGTGTGTGTGTGTGTGTGTGTGTGTGTGTGTGTGTGTTTCTCATGTTTATTTCCTTCTTTAATTGTTGTGTTATAGATGGCTTGATGTAAAAAAGCAAACCATTATTGCTTATTCAATGTTCAGTCTGAAAATAAAATCTTTGACATTGACTTTGACTTTGACACACACACACACGCGCGCGCACGCACGCACGCACACACACACACACACACACACACACACACACACACACACACACACACACACACATACACACACACACACACACACACACACACACACACACACACACACACACACACACACACACATGAACGTTAGTATTTTTTAATATATGGCAGCATCGTCAGGGATGTATTGAAGACATTTCATCACTTTTGATGAACACAATGTCTGTATGGATACAATGTTCACATTTATCTCCCTTGTATACTTCGGTACGTACCGGTACGTTATACCGTACCGTCCTTACCTCATACTGGTATTTTCGGTAATACCGGTTCGTACCGCCAGCTCTAATGATATGTAGTTCACCATTTTGGCATACAGGCTGTGTTTATGCCATTGTGAAAAAACAATGTCTGAAGCATCTGAAGCGTGTCGCTCTCAAGCTTAACATGGTGTGCACTTAAAGGTATTGTTGAAACAGTTATCTTAACATGGTGTGCTCTTAAAGGTATTGTTGAAACAGTTATCGTAACATGGTGTGCTCTTAAAGGTATTGTTGAAACAGTTATCTTAACATGGTGTGCACTTAAAGGTATTGTTGAAACAGTTATCTTAACATGGTGTGCTCTTAAAGGTATTGTTGAAACAGTTATCTTAACATGGTGTGCTCTTAAAGGTATTGTTGAAACAGTTATCTTAACATGGTGTGCTCTTAAAGGTATTGTTGAAACAGTTATCGTAACATGGTGTGCTCTTAAAGGTATTGTTGAAACAGTTATCTCAACATGGTGTGCACATAAAGGTATTGTTGAAACAGTTATCTTAACATGGTGTGCTCTTAAAGGTATTGTTGAAACAGTTATCTCAACATGGTGTGCACTTAAAGGTATTGTTGAGACAGTTATCTTAACATGGTGTGCACTTAAAGGTATTGTTGAGACAGTTATCTTAACATGGTGTGCACTTAAAGGTATTGTTGAAACAGTTATCTTAACATGGTGTGCTCTTAAAGGTATTGTTGAAACAGTTATCTTAACATGGTGTGCACTTAAAGGTATTGTTGAAACAGTTATCTTAACATGGTGTGCACTTAAAGGTATTGTTGAGACAGTTATCTTAACATGGTGTGCACTTAAATGTATTGTTGAAACAGTTATCTTAACATGGTATGCACTTAAATGTATTGTTGAAACAGTTATCTTAACATGGTGTGCTCTTAAAGGTATTGTTGAAACAGTTATCTTAACATGGTGTGCACTTAAAGGTATTGTTGAAACAGTTATCTTAACATGGTGTGCACTTAAAGGTATTGTTGAGACAGTTATCTTAACATGGTATGCACTTAAAGGTATTGTTGAAACAGTTATCTTAACATGGTGTGCACTTAAAGGTATTGTTGAAACAGTTATCTTAACATGGTGTGCTCTTAAAGGTATTGTTGAAACAGTTATCTTAACATGGTGTGCACTTAAAGGTATTGTTGAGACAGTTATCTTAACATGGTATGCACTTAAAGGTATTGTTGAAACAGTTATCTCAACATGGTGTGCACTTAAATGTATTGTTGAAACAGTTATCTTAACATGGTGTGCACTTAAAGGTATTGTTGAAACAGTTATCTTAACATGGTGTGCACTTAAAGGTATTGTTGAGACAGTTATCTTAACATGGTGTGCACTTAAAGGTATTGTTGAAACAGTTATCTTAGGATGGTATGCACTTAAATGTATTGTTGAAACAGTTATCTTAACATGGTGTGCTCTTAAAGGTATTGTTGAAACAGTTATCTTAACATGGTGTGCACTTAAAGGTATTGTTGAGACAGTTATCTTAACATGGTATGCACTTAAATGTATTGTTGAAACAGTTATCTTAACATGGTGTGCTCTTAAAGGTATTGTTGAAACAGTTATCTTAACATGGTGTGCTCTTAAAGGTATTGTTGAAACAGTTATCTTAGGATGGTATGCACTTAAATGTATTGTTGAAACAGTTATCTTAACATGGTGTGCTCTTAAAGGTATTGTTGAAACAGTTATCTCAACATGGTGTGCACTTAAAGGTATTGTTGAGACAGTTATCTTAACATGGTGTGCACTTAAAGGTATTGTTGAAACAGTTATCTTAACATGGTGTGCACTTAAAAGTATTGTTGAAACAGTTATCTCAACATGGTGTGCTCTTAAAGGTATTGTTGAAACAGTTATCTCAACATGTTATGCACTTAACCCTTTCGCCGCCAGCCATTTTGTTTTTTTATCAAGACAACCCCAAGTAAACTGAACAGAACAAAAATAAAAATGCATCAGCAGTATTGGGGATTTCCATGTGAAATGCATAACATTACGCCTATCCTTGCTTCCCAAAATTAAGAATGTTTTTTGATAAGGTCTTCATATAACAGGCCCTGATTTGATGCCTTTTAGTGACATGGGTGTTAAACCACTGTGGTGCATAAATGCGACATTGGCGGTGAAATGGTTAAAGGTATTGTTGAAACAGTTATGTTAACATGGTGTGCACTTAAAAGTATTGTTGAAACAGTTATGTTAACATTGTATGCACTTAAAGGTATTGTTGAAACAGTTATCTTAACATGCTCTGCACTTAAAGGTACTATCGAAACAGTTATCTTAACATGGTGTGCACTTAAAAGTATTGTTGAAACAGTTATGTTAACATTGTATGCACTTAAAGGTATTGTTGAAACAGTTATCTTAACATGGTGTGCACTTAAAGGTACTGTTGAAACAGTTATCTTAACATGGTGTGCACTTAAAGGTATTGTTGAAACAGTTATCTTAACATGGTGTGCACTTAAAGGTATTGTTGAAACAGTTATCTTAACATGGTGTGCACTTAAAGGTATTGTTGAAACAGTTATCTTAACATGGTGTGCACTTAAAGGTATTGTTGAAACAGTTATCTTAACATGGTGTGCACTTAAAGGTATTGTTGAGACAGTTATCTTAACATGGTGTGCACTTAAAGGTATTGTTGAAACAGTTATCTTAACATGGTGTGCACTTAAAGGTATTGTTGAGACAGTTATCTTAACATGGTGTGCACTTAAAGGTATTGTTGAGACAGTTATCTTAACATGGTGTGCACTTAAAGGTATTGTTGAGACAGTTATCTTAACATGGTGTGCACTTAAAGGTATTGTTGAAACAGTTATCTTAACATGGTGTGCACTTAAAGGTATTGTTGAAACAGTTATCTTAACATGGTGTGCACTTAAAGGTATTGTTGAAACAGTTATCTTAACATGGTGTGCACTTAAAGGTATTGTTGAAACAGTTATCTTAACATGGTATGCACTTAAAGGTATTGTTGAAACAGTTATCTTAACATGGTGTGCACTTAAAGGTATTGTTGAGACAGTTATCTTAACATGGTGTGCACTTAAAGGTATTGTTGAAACAGTCATCTTAACATGGTGTGCACTTAAAGGTATTGTTGAAACAGTTATCTCAACATGGTGTGCACATAAAGGTATTGTTGAAACAGTTATCTTAACATGGTGTGCACTTAAAGGTATTGTTGAGACAGTTATCTTAACATGGTGTGCACTTAAAGGTATTGTTGAAACAGTTATCTTAACATGGTGTGCTCTTAAAGGTATTGTTGAAACAGTTATCTTAACATGGTGTGCACTTAAAGGTATTGTTGAAACAGTTATCTTAACATGGTGTGCACTTAAAGGTATTGTTGAGACAGTTATCTTAACATGGTGTGCACTTAAATGTATTGTTGAAACAGTTATCTTAACATGGTGTGCACTTAAATGTATTGTTGAAACAGTTATCTTAACATGGTGTGCACTTAAAGGTATTGTTGAAACAGTTATCTTAACATGGTGTGCTCTTAAAGGTATTGTTGAAACAGTTATCTTAACATGGTGTGCACTTAAAGGTATTGTTGAAACAGTTATCTCAACATGGTGTGCACTTAAAGGTATTGTTGAAACAGTTATCTTAACATGGTGTGCTCTTAAAGGTATTGTTGAAACAGTTATCTTAACATGGTGTGCACTTAAAGGTATTGTTGAGACAGTTATCTTAACATGGTATGCACTTAAAGGTATTGTTGAAACAGTTATCTCAACATGGTGTGCACTTAAAGGTATTGTTGAAACAGTTATCTTAACATGGTGTGCACTTAAAGGTATTGTTGAAACAGTTATCTTAACATGGTGTGCACTTAAAGGTATTGTTGAGACAGTTATCTTAACATGGTGTGCACTTAAAGGTATTGTTGAAACAGTTATCTTAACATGGTATGCACTTAAATGTATTGTTGAAACAGTTATCTTAACATGGTGTGCTCTTAAAGGTATTGTTGAAACAGTTATCTTAACATGGTGTGCACTTAAAGGTATTGTTGAAACAGTTATCTTAACATGGTGTGCACTTAAAGGTATTGTTGAGACAGTTATCTTAACATGGTGTGCACTTAAATGTATTGTTGAAACAGTTATCTTAACATGGTGTGCACTTAAATGTATTGTTGAAACAGTTATCTTAACATGGTATGCACTTAAAGGTATTGTTGAAACAGTTATCTTAACATGGTGTGCACTTAAAGGTATTGTTGAAACAGTTATCTTAACATGGTGTGCACTTAAAGGTATTGTTGAAACAGTTATCTTAACATGGTGTGCACTTAAAGGTATTGTTGAGACAGTTATCTTAACATGGTATGCACTTAAATGTATTGTTGAAACAGTTATCTTAACATGGTGTGCTCTTAAAGGTATTGTTGAAACAGTTATCTTAACATGGTGTGCTCTTAAAGGTATTGTTGAAACAGTTATCTTAGGATGGTATGCACTTAAATGTATTGTTGAAACAGTTATCTTAACATGGTGTGCACTTAAAGGTATTGTTGAGACAGTTATCTTAACATGGTGTGCACTTAAAGGTATTGTTGAGACAGTTATCTTAACATGGTGTGCACTTAAATGTATTGTTGAAACAGTTATCTTAACATGGTGTGCACGTAAAAGTATTGTTGAAACAGTTATCTCAACATGGTGTGCTCTTAAAGGTATTGTTGAAACAGTTATCTCAACATGTTATGCACTTAACCCTTTCGCCGCCAGCCATTTTGTTTTTTTATCAAGACAACCCCAAGTAAACTGAACAGAACAAAAATAAAAATGCATCAGCAGTATTGGGGATTTCCATGTGAAATGCATAACATTACGCCTATCCTTGCTTCCCAAAATTAAGAATGTTTTTTGATAAGGTCTTCATATAACAGGCCCTGATTTGATGCCTTTTAGTGACATGGGTGTTAAACCACTGTGGTGCATAAATGCGACATTGGCGGTGAAAGGGTTAAAGGTATTGTTGAAACAGTTATGTTAACATGGTGTGCACTTAAAAGTATTGTTGAAACAGTTATGTTAACATTGTATGCACTTAAAGGTATTGTTGAAACAGTTATCTTAACATGCTCTGCACTTAAAGGTACTATCGAAACAGTTATCTTAACATGGTGTGCACTTAAAAGTATTGTTGAAACAGTTATCTTAACATGGTGTGCACTTAAAGGTATTGTTGAAACAGTTATCTTAACATGCTCTGCACTTAAAGGTACTATCGAAACAGTTATCTTAACATGGTGTGCACTTAAAAGTATTGTTGAAACAGTTATCTTAACATGGTATGCACTTAAAGGTATTGTTGAAACAGTTATCTTAACATGGTGTGCACTTAAAGGTATTGTTGAAACAGTTATCTTAACATGGTGTGCACTTAAAGGTATTGTTGAAACAGTTATCTTAACATGGTGTGCACTTAAAGGTATTGTTGAAACAGTTATCTTAACATGGTGTGCACTTAAAGGTATTGTTGAAACAGTTATCTTAACATGGTGTGCACTTAAAGGTATTGTTGAAACAGTTATCTTAACATGGTGTGCACTTAAAGGTATTGTTGAAACAGTTATCTTAACATGGTGTGCACTTAAAGGTATTGTTGAAACAGTTATCTTAACATGGTGTGCACTTAAAGGTATTGTTGAAACAGTCATCTTAACATGGTGTGCACTTAAAGGTATTGTTGAAACAGTTATCTCAACATGGTGTGCACATAAAGGTATTGTTGAAACAGTCATCTTAACATGGTGTGCACTTAAAGGTATTGTTGAAACAGTTATCTTAACATGGTGTGCACTTAAAGGTATTGTTGAAACAGTTATCTTAACATGGTGTGCACTTAAAGGTATTGTTGAAACAGTTATCTTAACATGGTGTGCACTTAAAGGTATTGTTGAAACAGTTATCTTAACATGGTGTGCACTTAAAGGTATTGTTGAAACAGTTATCTTAACATGGTGTGCACTTAAAGGTATTGTTGAAACAGTTATCTTAACATGGTGTGCACTTAAAGGTATTGTTGAAACAGTTATCTTAACATGGTGTGCACTTAAAGGTATTGTTGAAACAGTCATCTTAACATGGTGTGCACTTAAAGGTATTGTTGAAACAGTTATCTTAACATGGTGTGCACTTAAAGGTATTGTTGAAACAGTCATCTTAACATGGTGTGCACTTAAAGGTATTGTTGAAACAGTTATCTCAACATGGTGTGCACTTAAATGTATTGTTGAAACAGTTATCTTAACATGGTGTGCACTTAAAGGTACTGTTGAAACAGTCATCTTAACATGGTGTGCACTTAAAGGTATTGTTGAAACAGTTATCTTAACATGGTGTGCACTTGTAGCATGGTATGCACTTAAAGGTATTATTGAAACAGGTATTTCAGTGCAACCTTCGAAGACATCGGAGACTCATTCCACGCTACATTACCTCCCCCCCCCACCCTCCTCCCCTGCCTATGGAATCACAGTAGAACACTGATACACCGAAATTCATATCGTGACGTCCCCGCTCACCTCAACTCCAGTCATCAGATTGGTTGACTCTAAGCACGCACGTGATGCACGAGTGGGCCTGTGACGTCACTGTGGGTTTGAGCTGTTGCTGCTTGTAGCGTAGTCTGATCACAGGTCATCTGATAATTATGATCTGGTCAATGAGACGTGAGAACCGATTGTGAATTAATGACAGTATGGCATATCAAGATGACGAAGAAGATGATTATGGTGATTGTGACGATAAGTTTATTAATGACTGCATGGCATAACAAGATGACGAAGAAGATGATTATGGTGATTGTGACGATAAGTTTATTAATGACTGTATGGCATAACAAGATGACGAAGAAGATGATTATGGTGATGATGATTGTGACGATAAGGTTATTAATGACAGCATGGCATAACAAGATGACGAAGAAGATGATTATGGTGATTGATTGTGACGATAAGTTTATTAATGACTGCATGGCATAACAAGGTGACGAAGAAGATGATTATGGTGATTGTGACGATAAGTTTATTAATGACTGTATGGCATAACAAGATGACGAAGAAGATGATTATGGTGATGGTGATTGTGACGATAAGTTTATTAATGACTGTATGGCATAACAAGATGACGAAGAAGATGATTGGTGATGGTGATTGTGACGATAAGTTTATTAATGACTGCATGGCATAACAAGATAACGAAGAAGATGATTATGAATTGTGACGATAAGTTTATGACTGCATAACAAGATGACGAAGAAGATGATTGGTGATGATGATTGTGACGATAAGTTTATTAATGACAGCATGGCATAACAAGATGACGAAGAAGATGATTATGGTGATTGTGACGATAAGTTTATGACAGCATGTAACAAGATGACGAAGAAGATGATTATGGTGATTACGATAAGGTTAATGACTGCATGGCATAACAAGATGACGAAGAAGATGATTATGGTGATTGTGACGATAAG
Organism: Phymorhynchus buccinoides; assembly: GCA_017654935.2. NCBI lineage: Eukaryota > Metazoa > Mollusca > Gastropoda > Neogastropoda > Raphitomidae > Phymorhynchus > Phymorhynchus buccinoides. The sequence goes on along the minus strand of CM065703.1, from coordinate 165,598 downwards.
GTTATTAATGACTGTATGGCATAACAAGATGACGAAGAAGATGATTATGGTGATTGTGACGATAAGGTTATTAATGACTGCATGGCATAACAAGATGACGAAGAAGATGATTATGGTGATGATGATTGTGACGATAAGGTTATTAATGACTGTATGGCATAACAAGATGACGAAGAAGATGATTATGATGATTGTGACGATAAGTTTATTAATGACTGTATGGCATAACAAGATGACGAAGAAGATGATTGGTGATGATGATTGTGACGATAAGTTTATTAATGACTGCATGGCATAACAAGATGACGAAGAAGATGATTGGTGATGATGATTGTGACGATAAGTTTATTAATGACTGCATGGCATAACAAGATGACGAAGAAGATGATTGGGATGATGATTGTGACGATAAGTTTATTAATGACTGCATGGCATAACAAGATGACGAAGAAGATGATTATGGTGATTGTGACGATAAGTTTATTAATGACTGCATGGCATAACAAGATGACGAAGAAGATGATTATGGTGATTGTGACGATAAGTTTATTAATGACAGCATGGCATAACAAGATGACGAAGAAGATGATTATGGTGATTGTGACGATAAGTTTATTAATGACAGCATGGCATAACAAGATGACGAAGAAGATGATTATGGTGATGATGATTGTGACGATAAGTTTATTAATGACTGTATGGCATAACAAGATGACGAAGAAGATGATTATGGTGATGATGATTGACGATAAGTTTATTAATGACTGCATGGCATAACAAGATGACGAAGAAGATGATTATGGTGATTGTGACGATAAGTTTATTAATGACTGTATGGCATAACAAGATGACGAAGAAGATGATTATGGTGATTGTTTATTAATGACTGTATGGCATAACAAGATGACGAAGAAGATGATTATGGTGATGATGATTGTGACGATAAGTTTATTAATGACTGTATGGCATAACAAGATGACGAAGAAGATGATTATGGTGATTGTGACGATAAGTTTATTAATGACTGCATGGCATAACAAGATGACGAAGAAGATGATTATGGTGATGATGATTGTGACGATAAGTTTATTAATGACAGCATGGCATAACAAGATGACGAAGAAGATGATTATGGTGATGGTGATTGTGACGATAAGTTTATTAATGACTGCATGGCATAACAAGATGACGAAGAAGATGATTATGGTGATTGTGACGATAAGTTTATTAATGACAGCATGGCATAACAAGATGACGAAGAAGATGATTATGGTGATGATGATTGACGATAAGGTTATTAATGACAGCATGGCATAACAAGATGACGAAGAAGATGATTATGATGATTGTGACGATAAGTTTATTAATGACTGCATGGCATAACAAGATGACGAAGAAGATGATTATGGTGATGATGATTGTGACGATAAGTTTATTAATGACAGCATGGCATAACAAGATGACGAAGAAGATGATTATGGTGATTGTGACGATAAGTTTATTAATGACTGCATGGCATAACAAGATGACGAAGAAGATGATTGGTGATGATGATTGTGACGATAAGTTTATTAATGACTGCATGGCATAACAAGATGACGAAGAAGATGATTATGGTGATGATGATTGTGACGATAAGTTTATTAATGACAGGCATAACAAGATGACGAAGAAGATGAATGATGATGATGTGACGATAAGTTTATTAATGATGATTATAACAAGGAAGAAGATGATTATGATTGTGACGATAAGTTTATTAATGACTGCATGGCATAACAAGATGACGAAGAAGATGATTATGGTGATGATGATTGTGACGATAAGTTTATTAATGACTGCATGGCATAACAAGATGACGAAGAAGATGATTATGGTGATGATGATTGTGACGATAAGTTTATTAATGACTGCATGGCATAACAAGATGACGAAGAAGATGATTATGGTGATGATGATTGTGACGATAAGTTTATTAATGACAGTATAACATGACAAGATGATTATGGTGATGAAGAACGATGATTATTAATGACAGCATGGCATTACAATGATGATGATTGTGACGATAAGGTTATTAATGACTGCATGGCATAACAAGATGACGAAGAAGATGATTATGGGATGATGATTGTGACGATAAGTTTATTAATGACTGCATGGCATAACAAGATGACGAAGAAGATGATTGGCGATGATGATTGACGATTGTGACGATAAGATGACGAAGAAGATGATATTATGATTGACGATAAGTATGGCATAACAAGATGACGAAGAAGATGATTGGTGATGATGATTGTGACGATAAGTTTATTAATGACAGCATAGCATAACAAGATGACGAAGAAGATGATCATGGTGATGATGATTGTGACGATAAGTTTATTAATGACTGTATGGCATAGCTGATTATGGTGATGATGATTGTGACATAATTTTATCAATGACAGTATAGCATAACAAGATGACGAAGAAGATGATCATGGTGATGATGATTGTGACGATAAGCTCAAAGAGGTAGCTTAGACCACCCTCCCCACGCACACACACAACCACGCAGTTTACGACCCTCAATCTCAAAGTGTGCTTCTTTCTGTTTTATGAACATTATCCTAGGCTGATCCTAACCATATCCCTTTGCCGAATATGACACAATGTTTCTCTCAGTGAAACGCTTCAATCCAACGACATGAGGGGTGGGGGAGTGAGCAACATACAGGTCCTTATGATATGAACATTAAGAAAACCTTTAACTACTACATGATTTGAACACTTTCTTTAAAACACCATTCACCTTTCATTCGTGCCCAAGAAGCAATTCGCATCCTCCTCGTATTATATAATTACGTTGCTTGTAATCAGACTAGCAAAGGAAACTCAATACTAGACTGCAGCGTGAAAACATTAGATCACCAGCCGCGTGGAAGCATATTCGGCTCCAGTGACCTTGCACATTGACCAATGACTTTCATTTTGGAACTTGGCCTATATATTCTAACTACCGCTGCAGTGACCTTGAACATTGACCAATGACTTTCATTTTGGAACTTGGCCTATATAATTATTATTCTAACTATCGCTCCAGTGACCTTGAACATTGACCAATGACTTTCATTTTGGAACTTGGCCTATATAATTATTATTCTAACTACCGCTCCAGTGACCTTGAACATTGACCAATGACTTTCATTTTGGAACTTGGCCTATATAATTATTATTCTAACTACCGCTCCAGTGACCTTGAACATTGACCAACGACTTTCATTTTGGAACTTGGTCTATATAATTATTATTCTAACTATACCGCTCCAGTGACCTTGAACTTTGACCAATGACTTTCATTTTGGAACTTGGCCTATATAATTATTATTCTAACTATCGCTCCAGTGACCTTGAACATTGACCAATGACTTTTATTTTGGAACTTATAATTATTATTCTAACTACCACCCAAGTGACCTTGAACATTAAGCAATGACTTTCATTTTAGAACTTGGCCAATACAATTATTATTCTAACTACCTATCCGCAAGCGAACTTTGAGGCTGCTATGTCCCTCCGTTCAAACGCTATCGTGTAACACACCCAGCCACCCACATCCTCCTCCAGCCATGAACCAACATGAACCAGTGTACTCTCTTCACAGGGGCACTGTCGTTTCAGGTTACCCACGAATTAACTTCCGTCACATCACGCTCCTGTCACGCGCCATGAATCCCAGAACGTCACTTCCTGTCGGGTCACAGAGGTCAACCTGGTTATCGTCCTTGCTGTCTTTTTTTGGTGTTCTCTCCACAAAAAACTGACAAATGACTGCAGCACACGCACGTGCCGCACGGAAGGGAACCACGTGACACCGCCAGCACGTGACTCGGCGGGTAGGATTGATTGGGTGATTGATGCGGCGCGTGAAAAGTAAATGGCGATGCGAAAATAATGGGTAGGGTTAGGGGGGTTAGGGGGAAGGGGGTGGAGTAAGGGAAAAGAGTTAACGTACTCTATGATTATTAATTCAACTAATAGACATTTATTTAATTAACATTGTAGAAATAGAGGCAGCAGCAGCAGCAGTAGTAGTAGTAGTAGTAGTAGTAGTATTAGTAGTAGTAGTAGCAGCAGCAGCAGCAGCAGTAGTAGTATTAGTAGTAGTAGTAGCAGCAGCAGCAGTAGTAGTAGTAGTAGTAGTAGTAGTAGTAGTAGTAGTAGTAGTAGTAGTAGTAGTAGTAGTAGTAGTAGTAGTAGTAGTAGTAGTAGTAGTAGTAGTAGCAGCAGCAGCAGCAGCAGCAGTAGTAGTAGCAGTAGTAGTAGTAGTAGTAGTAGTAGTAGTAGTTAGTAGTAGTAGTAGTAGTAGTAGTAGTAGTAGTAGTAGTAGTAGTAGTAGTAGTAGTAGTAGTAGTAGTAGTAGTAGTAGTAGTAGTAGTAGTAGTAGTAGTAGTAGTAGTAGTAGCAGCAGCAGTAGCATCGTAGTAGTAGTAGTAGTAGTAGTAGTAGTAGTAGTAGTAGTAGTAGTAGTAGTAGTAGTAGTAGTAGTAGTAGTAGTAGTAGTAGTAGTAGTAGTAGTAGTAGTTTGAAAAAGGAGAAGAGAAGAACTTTATTAACAATCAATCAAAATTTGTTGTCTTTCAAAATATCAAGAGATCATATTTGTCGCAAGTGCGTGGCGAAACATGTGACTGACATATATGCCGCTCGGCGATGCCCTTGTTATCATTATTAATACATAACTATAAATTGTATTATTATTGCTGTTCTTATTCCTGATGATGTTATTGGTATTCCTGCTTGTTCGTTCATTTATTTATTGTCCATTTTTCTTGTTTATTATTTTCATAATTTTGTTTAAGGACCTGATGAAAAGAAATATTGTCACGCTTATTTAGTTCATTCTCATTAAACATTATTTTTAAGTTTGAAGTCTCTCTCTCTCTCTCTCTCCCTCTCTCTCTCTCTCTCTCTCTCTCTCTCTCTCTCTCTCTCTCTCTCTCTCTCTCTCTCTCTCTCTCTCTCTGTGCTGATTTCTGGTTCCTGTTGTGTTGTGGACCTAATGATTCCCTGTTGTTGAAGGGATCATATTGGCCGCCATTGATTTTATAATCAGCATCAACAGTTCATTCCGCTCTTCACCGCACAGTCTGCCCCCACACAGACACCCCCTCCCACCACACTCCACAAACAGCCTTTATGTCTTGTCTGTCTGCCTGTCTGTCTGCTTGTCTGTCTTTCTGTCTGTCTGCCTGTCTGTCTGTCTGCTTGTCTGTCTGTCTGTCTGCCTATCTGTATGCTTGCCTGTCTGTCTGCTTGTCTGTCTGTCTGCTTGTCTGCTTGTCTGCTTGTCTGCTTGTCTGTCTGTCTGCCTGCCTGTCTGTTTGTCTGCTTGTCTGTCTGTTTATCTGCTTGTCTGTCTGTCTGTCTGTCTGTTTGGCTGCTTGTCTGTCTGTCTGTCTGTCTGTCTGTCCTGTGCTTGTATGTATGTCTGTCTGTCTGTCTGCTTGTCTGTATGTCTGTCCGTCTCTCCGTCTGCTTGTCTGTCTGTCTGTCCGTCTGTCCCTCTGTCCGTCTGTCTGTCTGTCTGTCTGTCTGTCTGTCTGTCCGTCTGTCCGTCTGTCCATCTCTCCGTCTGCTTGTGATTCGAGTCATATGCTTCAGTCAGATCGGATTGGTCAAGTGACGAATTCGTTCTGACTGTGCAGCATGGTTCGGCCGAATTGCTTGTTGCTAAATAGCACAGGGCAAAAGAGAACCTCTGAAGAAAACTCTCTCTCTCTCTCTCTCTCTCTCTCTCTCTCTCTCTCTCTCTCTCTCTCTCTCTCTCTCTCTCTCTCTCTCTCTCTCTCTCTCTCTCGCTCGCTCTCTCTCTCTCTCTCTCTCTCTCTCTCTCTCTCTCTCTCTCTCTCTCTCTCTCTCTCTCTCTCTCTCTCTCTCTCTCTCGCTCGCTCGCTCGCTCTCTCTCTCTCTCTCTCTCTCTCTCTCTCTCTCTCTCTCTCTCTCTCTCAATCTCTCTCTCTCTCTCTCTCTCTCTCTCTCTCTCTCTCTCTCTCTCTCTCTCTCTCTCTCTCTCTCTCTCTCTCTCTCTCTCTCTCTCTCTCTCTCTCTCTCTCTCTCTCTCTCTCTCTCTCTCTCTCTCTCTCTCTCTCTCTCTCTCTCTCTCTCGTGAAGCATGTACGGGACAACTAAATCATCACCTTTATTACTTGGTTGCGTATACAGAAACCCTGACTCTACATAATTATGATTGGCTGGATGACTTCGTGTATATGATGGATAATGTCAAAGTAAACAATCGTAATATACTGCTATTGGGTGATTTCAATTATGACTTATTTAAACCTCAAACTTCATGGCGATCAACTACTACCCTATTTGGCCTCCAGCAACTTGTCTCTACGGCTACCAGAGTTACTCCCACTTCAGCAACACTACTTGACCACGTATACACCAACACCACTTCCCTAGTCACTGATATCAATGTTCTAGATACCATATGTATTAGTGACCACTACCCTGTTACATGCACATGGATGTACAGACCTCCTTATACTCAAACCAAATGACACACTACTATTCACTACAGATCATTTAAACACTTTGATAAACCTGCATTTTTTCATGATTTAAGCATGGCACACTTCAATAATGTGCTTCATTGTTCATGTCCTATTCAAGCTCTAGATGTATTTTATTCTACATTCCTATCCGTAATAGAGAAACACGCACCTCTTAGAAGCAAAAGAGTGAAAAGTTCTACTCTTCCTGGATGGCTAACTCCCCAAATAGCAGAAGCAAGGAAAAAACGAAATCAACTGTAATACAAATACAAATTGCTGAAGAAAGAAAACATTGATTCACTACCTGATGATGTTAAAGCAGAAAAGCAACTTGAGCGTGAAAACGCTGAATCAGAATTTAAAAAACTAAGAAACAAAGTCAATGATCTCATTCGTGACTCCAGGAAACAACACTTCAACAAAATGGTATCTGCAAACAACGACACATCTACTTTATGGCGAGCCATAAACACTATCACACATAAGTCTAACCGCCAGCAGACTAATAACTTTAACTGGTCGCCAGATGCATTCAATAACTACTTTATAAATTTAGCTGAGTCTGTAAGTCCAACAGATACATCACAACCTGCAAAAGACTATACACCACCACCTTCTTTTCAAACCTTCTGTAATACTAACGCTAAACCTGGCAGTTCATTTAAAATACCTTCACTAGCTGTTCACGAAGTTGGCTCTCTTATTTCAAATCTAAAAAATACTAAATCAATGGGACCTGATAAAATAAGTAGTTCTCTCTTAAAACTTTCACTTCCCTACATAATAGAACCTCTTACCTTCATATACAACGCATGTCTAGACCAGAACATTGTTCCACCTGATCTTAAATCAGCAAAAGTTATACCATTGCCTAAAAGTAAAGATATTTCTGACTTGAATAATTTTAGGCCAATCTCTCTTCTTTCAGTTCTGTCTAAACCACTAGAAAAACATATTCATAAACATCTAATGCAATATTTAGAAGATAATAATTTGTTTTACCCCTTCCAATCTGGCTTTCGACATCACCATTCTTGTCAAACTGCCTTAGTCCACCTATGTGACACATGGCTTTCAGCAATCAACCAAGGCAAAATGACAGGCTTTGTATTCCTAGACTTTAAGAAAGCGTTTGATCTTGTGAATCATGAAATACTACTTAAAAAACTGGCGCTATATTTACGAGACGAAAACACGATCTCTTTCTTTGCATCTTATCTTACTAATAGAACACAGTTTGTCTTTAGTAATGGCACAAACTCGTGCACTGAGATCATAAAGGCTGGTGTACCCCAAGGATCAGTCTTAGGGCCTCTTCTATTCTGCCTATTCATTAATGATTTGCCTTTATCAATATCGGCTGACTCTGTCTCGTGTGATCTCTTTGCTGATGACACCTCTCTCCATTCTAGCGCATCAAACCTGTCTTCGATTCAAACCTCTCTTCAGTCAGCTTTGCATGATGTTTCCGATTGGTGTTACCAAAACCTTATGGTCCTCAATCCTAAAAAAACCAAAAGCATGTTAATTACCTCAAGACAAAAACATCAAATAGAACCTCTAATTTTAAATGTTCATATTAATGACAATGCCATAGACCAAGTACGCGAGCACCGAGTCCTGGGAGTGATAATAGATGACGAACTAAAATGGCAACTCCATATTGAAAAGATGACACATAAACTTGCTCGCAGCTTATTCCTACTAAAAAAACTTACACCCTTCATAGATATAGACGCACGCACGATGTTTTTTCATGCCCACTGTCTCTCCCACATTAATTACGCATCAATAGTCTGGGACTCTGCTGCTAATTGTCACCTATTAAAACTCAATTCTATGCACAAAAGGGAAGCTAAAATAATCCTTCCTGATCCTGAACTCAGTACAGCAGAAAAACAAGCCCAGTTAAACCTACTTCCACTGCAATCACAGCTTAGCTATAATAAAGCCATTCTCATGTACAAAGTACACTATGACTTAGCTCCACAATACCTGAAAAATCTACTTACACAAGCCTCACAACGCTATGGTTCAAGTAACTATATTCTACCACACACAAGGATAGATAAATTCAAGTCAAGTTTTACTTTCTCGGTTTCCTCCATATGGAATTCTCTTCAGTCCGACATTAGATTATGCTCCTCTATCTCAACCTTCAAAACGAGTCTCCGAGAGACACTTACATTCGACCCTCCATGATTTTATTTTTTTCTCTCTTTTTTTCTTCTTTCTTCATATATCCCGATACGCTATATTGCTAATTACGATGTCATGTATTCACATCACTCTGTTTGTTCACTATTCTCCAACAATGTGCTAAAATAAATGTTGAAATTGTCCGCACTTTAGTGCTAATTGCTACCGGTTTCATACCATAGGCTGCATTAGTTTGCCCTGTTCTAAAATGTATAGTTCTTTCATACGTGCTTCAACATATATCTGTGCGCATCTGCATGTATTCTTGCGTGTGCCGCGCGCACGTGCAGGTGTGTGCGTGTATGGTTACACGCATGTATGCCCGCACAAGTATTAACAATTATACATGTGCGTATGTAATTCTATAAATTCGTATTTCAACCTGTCTTTATCATAATACCTGCTTTGCTATCTTTATGTTCAATTATGTATGTGTAATTTTATGCCTTGCCATGTTTGTATTCTATGTTCGTATATGTACAAAGGTGCTACCTTTCTGTTCAAATCTGTATGTGTAATATCATGCCTTGCCATGTTTGTATTCTATGTTCGTATATGTACCAAGGACAGATTGGAAGACTAGGCGTAGCCTAAAATCTTTATCCTTGAAAAATAAAGTTCAAGTTTTCAAGTTTTCAAGTTTTCTCTCTCTCTCTCTCTCTCTCGCTCTCTCTCTGTCTCCTCTCTCCTCTCTCTCTCTCTCTCTCTCTCTCTCTCTCTCTCTCTCTCTCTCTCTCTCTCTCTCTCTCTCTCTCTCTCTCTCTCTCTCTCTCTCTCTCTCTCTCTCTCTCTCTCTCTCGTTCTCTCGCGTTCTCTCTCTCTTATGAGTAATGCAAACCTGTTGTCCCTGAAATGTATTGAAATGTATTAAAATATGATTAACATGTTCCAATAATATTGTCACTTCTACTTAACTTTGATGAATAATTGAACTTATTAATAAGCATAGGAGTCCCTGCTTACAAAATGTGGGTTAATATATTTGACATGCACAAAGTATGTCATTGGGACAGGTTTGCATAACCCTCATATCGATGTTTATGAATTATATGAATGCGCGCGTGCGTGTGTGTGTGTGTGTGTGTGCGAGCGCGTGTGTGCATATGTGTGTGTGTGTGTGTGTGTGTGTGTGTGTGTGTGTGTGTGTGTGTGCGTGCGTGCGCGTGCGTGGCGTGCGCGTGTGCGTGTGCGTGCGTGCGTGCGTGTGTGTGCGTGTGTGCGTGTGTGCTGTGTTATGTGTATGCGTGTGTGCACGAGAGAGAGAGAGAGAGAGAGAGAGTAGAGAGAGAGAGAGAGAGAGAGAGAGAGAGAGACAGAGAGAGAGAGAGAGAGAGGGTGAGAGGGTGGGAGGTGGGTTAGAGAGAGAGGCTATGTTGTGCATTGTGAGTATAATACTTTGATAACATGATTGTGTTATCAAAAATAAATTGATATGTATATATTGTTGTGTTACATGTACCCCTTCCTGTTTCTCTCTCATTCTCTTTATCTATGCTCTTTTGTCTGTCCGTCTGTCTGTCTACCCATCTCTCTCTCTCTCTCTCTCTCTCTCTCTCTCTCTCTCTCTCTCTCTCTCTCTCTCTCTCTCTCTCTCTCTCTCTCTCTCTCTCTCTCTCTCTCTCTCTCTCTCTCTCTGTTGTTCCTCCTTCCATCCATCTCTCCTTCCTTTACTCCTTCTCCCTCAGCTTTCCGTTTATGTCTTTGCTGTCTCGCTCTACTATTTCTTTCTCCCTCCCCCTCTCATTCTCTTCATCTTTACTCCCCTTCCCACTCCTATTCTTCTTCTTACCTTACTTTTCTTCTCTTACTTCATTTTTTTGTTTTGTTAGATTTGTTACATTTGATTGTTACATTGTATTCTTTGGAACCATTTGCGTTTGTTTTGTAATGTATTTATTTATTCACTTCATATGTCATTATTTTAGAGGACCTGATAAAAAGAAGCAGTTATTTATGCTTACTCAGGTTATCCTCATTAAATATTTCGAGTTCGAAAATTTCCAATTTCGAGTTCTCTCTCTCTCTCTCTCTCTCTCTCTCTCTCTCTCTCTCTCTCTCTCTCTCTCTCTCTCTCTCTCTCTCTCTCTCTCTCTCTCTCTCTCTCTCTCTCTCTCTCTCTCACTCTCTTAAATGGCTGAAAACCCTACAAATACGTGTGAACACATTCAAACAGTCATTGTTCATGTTGGGGTGAATGATTGTCCTGGTGGACCCATTCCCATTCAGGTTTCGCGTTAACTCATTGAGTTATCCCAGACCTGCTTTCCCTCAACATACATTGCTCTGAGCTCAGTCGTCCCTGCCTTTGGCCGGCACCAGCTAAACAATAGCGTAATGCCATCCAACAAAAAATTGTACTCAGCCTGCACTAGTATGAAAATCAACCTGGTCGACAATCATGATTCTTTTGTTGCTAAAAGTGGGTACCCACGAAAGGCTGCATACAATGATGCCACCCACCCCAATCAGAAAGGCACTGCCTCTCTGGCCATGAACCTCAAAAAAGTCCTTCCTCACCCCTTCCAATCAGGGGCTCATGGCCTTACTTCCAGTGCAGAGTTTCCAAATGACTCTTCTGAGGCTTACCAGCATGCGTCAGCCCGGATGATTAACATTGATGACATAGGGAGAGGCCTACCCAATAACAGAGACACACGACAACATTCCCAATATCGTCCCCAGTTCTTCCATGGCATGAATCCACGCATTCCTCCATTAAACTCCACATCCCAATTCCCCATGCTACTCTCCCATCCTGACAGGCGAATCATCCCTGATAGGATGCCCCCTGAACAGTCAGGTCCACCTCATGAAGGTAATCCTCCATTAAACTCCACATCCCAATTCCCCATGCTACCCTCCCATCCTGACAGGCGAATCATCCCTGATAGGATGCCCCCTGAACAGTCAGGTCCATCTCATGAAGGTAATCCACCAGAGAGGACGAGAGAGACCACTGAAGAATTGGCTTATCTCTCACATGGTACTCAATTGAGGGATAAAGGTAACGCCAACCGCTCCTGTGAGGCTCAAGCTTCCACCCTGCCACCTTCACGTTTCCTTGGTAGCCAAAATCAAATGCCTCCTTCTCCGCCTTATCCCAGTTTTCATGACCCACGCCTTTATCATCCCCATATGATTCAGGAAAGGGACTTTTCCCCAAGAGAGTCCCGTGGGGTAAATACTCAACATCCCCCACCCATATGGCCTGAACCTTCCCATATGGCCTGAACCTTCCCATGTCAGTATGCCCAACAAATCCTAAACATTGCGTCACAACTGGCAAACCATCGACCAATGCCAACCTGGTAGTTTTTAATTAAAGTCCCTTGTGGAGTTTAGTTATTCATTTATCTGAAATATTGCAATCAGAGTTGATGGTTTATTTTCAAATTCATGTTTGATCTTCTGACACATTCGACTATTAATATGCGTATTATTTTTTATTGTTTATTTATCTGTTTGCTTGAGATCAACCAATTCGAAGATTGTACCTTTTGTGCTTATAGTAAAACTATGCGTAATGACCTGCCTCACTCGGGCCGTGCTGGTTGTGATGGTACTAGATTGCTTGCTCCTTATTGGAATTGTCAGTTGTGAAGGATTTGAAACAAAAATCCGTGAAGTTTGTACGGGTTTCATATTGGCTTGCTTGAACATTGCATAATTGCAATTATGTTTGGAAATTTGTTGTTGTTGTCGTTTTCTTAACGTTTTGTTGTTTGTCGCTTTGATTTGTTATTAATTTAACTACATTGAAAGTGTGTCTAGTAATTCAACTAGTTATTCTTTTGGCCGTTTTCAATTTTGTGAAAGCGCATTTATTTGTTTTATAAAATGTCCACTGTGTATGACTGGCCAACCAAAGATGGTCTTAGAATAGGCTACCTAAATATCAATAATGTACTTAATAAACGTGATGAGCTTGCCTCTATTAATTTCAATTCTGGTAAGCAATTTGATATATTTTGTTGTGCCGAATCAAGGTTAACAGATCATATGCCAGATTCTGATATTTCTATTCCAGGATACAACCACATTCGTCTAGACCCTATCTCTCTTTTGCAAATAGGTTTAATACTTTATTGTAGTCTTTCTCTAACATACAAACGGATTACTGCTTTTGAAGACTATAGAGTTGAATCAATCTAGATAGAGCTTAGTATAAAAAAAGAGCAAACCTTTACTACTTCCCTTTCCCAGGTACCTTTCCACACCTTGTTAATTGTTTACTGCTTGGATTTATATATAGGAATCCATCGGAACGTATTAACTGGTTTGACAAAATTCAAGATATGATGGAGGCCGTTTCACTTACAGGTAATGAAGTCATTCTTTTTGGTGATTTTAACATAGACCTTTTAACAAGAAATCCTAGATGGCATCACATTTTGAATAATGTTGGTTTGACTCAATTAATTGATTCCCCAACGCGTGTTACTCCAACGTCTGAAACATTGATTGACCACATTTATGTTAGTCCCCAAAATGTTTTTGGAAACATGTACCCCCTTTTGTGGTTGCAGCGACCATTTACCTATATGTGTGACTTGGTTTAAAAAGGATATAAAGATTCCCAAACCCGGACATAAAATTATTACTTACAGATCCTTCACTAGTTTCGATAAGGATGCCTTCCTTAAAGACTTAGCAGAATCGCAGTTTTCCCATGTCTATCAGTACACTGAGCCTGACCAAGCTTTTGAGTTCTGGCATGAAACTTTTATAGACATATATAATAAACATGCCCCATTTATTACAAAACGGGTTAAATATTCACCTAAACCCCCTTGGTTAACTAAAGAAATAGAAGAAGCAATTCAAGTAAGACAATACTCTTTTAAAAAATAAACAATTTGAAGAGTTCAAGAAACTACGCAACAAAGTTACTTCTATGCTACGTAAGTCAAAAAATAATTATTTCAAAAACTTAATTTTTAATTGTCCACAAAATAATTCAAAACTCATTTGGAAAGCAATAAATACCCTAACTCATAAAAACGTAGACAAGACCACAGTCATACCTCAAGAGCTTTCTGCTGATACTTTAAGTAACCACTTTTGTAATATTGCCAACAAAACTGTAAAGAATGATAGATCCAATACCAATGATTTAATACCTTTGGCTACTTTCTGTAATTCAAAGTCAATTAAATCAGAATTAGTCATTCCCTCAATCCCATTATCTGATGTTTATTTCTATCTTGTACACATGAAACAAACTGGTACTCGAGGTACTGATAACATAGACGGTATTATCTTAAAGCTTAGTGCCCCTGTTATTACTGACACACTTACTTACTTATATAACCTTTGTCTTGATAAAAGATATTTTCCTAATCTTCTTAAACAGGCCAAAGTCATACCACTTTTTAAAACTGGAAATAAATTAGACCCCTCAAATTATAGACCAATATCTATACTTTCTCTTCTGTCTAAACCTCTCGAAAAGCACATGAATAAATGTATTACATATCGCATTTCCAAATACGATTTACGTCATCCTAATCAATCTAGATTTCGGTCAAATCATTCCTGTAACACAGCACTAACAAATCTAGTTGATCAGTGGTTAACAAACATTAATGATTTGAAATACACTGGAGTTCTCTTTGTTGATTTTGCTAAAGCCTTTGATGTCATTGCTCACAAATTGTTATTACGTAAATTGGTCATTAATAAAATTTCAGATCCAGCACTTTCCCGTATTAGATCATTTCTCACAAATCGGTATCAATCAGTATTCATCAATAATAGACAATCCAGTTACATACCATTAAAATATGGTGTGCCACAAGGATCCGTTATCGGCCCCTTACTTTTCTTACTGTATGTGAATGATCTACCCTTATATACTAAAGACCCATGTGAACTCTTTGCCGATGATACTTCTATCCATTCTAAACATTCTGACATATAACAGTTATCCATTAACCTTCAAGAAAATGTTAACCTGTTAGTGGATTGGACCGAAGCTAATCACATGTGCCTAAATGAAAGAAAAACAAAGTACATGGTTGTCACTTCTAGGCAAAAAAGACAAAATGTAAAAAAGGCCACGCCCCCTATTTACATTCACAATAGACAGATTGAAGAGGTCGATTCACACAAACGTTTAGGAGTTAGTATAGATAATACTCTTACTTGGCAGTCTCATATAACCACTTTAAGTAAGCGTGTATCACAGAAAATCGTTCAGCTTTAAAAACTTAAAAAAATGTTCTAGATATAAATACCCGAAAACACTTTTACCATGCTTTCATCCAATCATGCATTGACTACTCCTCAACTATGTATGATTCCAGCAGTGATAACACACTGAAGCCATTGTTAAGGGCCCATAAACGAGCTCTCAAAGCAGTACTGAATAACTCATCTTCGCTAAATCCTCAAGACTACATGAAACTAGACGTTTTACCATTATCATATAAACTTGAATATAACAAAGCAGTAATGATGTTTAGAATTATGAACGGATTAGCACCCCCATCACTCACAGCACATTTCCCCCTTAACCAATCAAGATATGCAAATACTATACTTATAAGAAAACATAGAATCGACCTCTGCAAAACCAGCATGATCTACTCTGGTGGCACTCTGCGGAATTCTATTCTACTACATATTAAATAAAAGAACAGCCTTCATTCATTTAAAATAGCATACAAAAAGCTCTTGCTTGACAGAGTAACGACAAACATCTAAATCCCAGGTTTAAAGATGTTTTGTTGGCAACTAATCAATTTCTAAGGCTTTGTTGTCTTCAGGAAAGGAATATTATGTTTTGTTACTATGCTTACCAATTTGGATGTATGAATTATGAAGTCATAATCATTCTTCGCTATAATTACCTGTTTTCTCGAGTAGCCACATTTTACAGTATCCTTTTTCAAAATCTGCGTTCCCCATCTCCCCTTTGCTGGTTATGTATATAATAATGATGTAAACTGACACCGGGAAAGATTACCTGGCATCATCCAACATGGCATCGTTAGGAACCTGGGCCACAGACACTGAACTGAGAGCCACAGCCAATCTTCTGGGCACCACAATAAGTGTTTACACTCAAAGTGGCCACACCAGAAGTTGGCTGGAATACGCTCTTCACAATAGAAACACTGATGACAAAATCTATTTGGTAAATATGTGTGCCTATTTTGAAAGATGTATTTCGTGCTCAACGAAATCAAAAACACAGCCATGAAAGAAAAAACGATCAGGGAAAAAAAAGTCAGATGACAATCAGAAGACGAACATGACATCAACACTATTCTGAAAAAGAATATGGATATGACTAAAATATGCCTTTTAATTTAACATTTATTGTCATTTCATACTCATTTTTTGTTACTATTTTTAACACTGAATAAAAGTGTGTTTTCTTTTTATCGTTGTCTAGGAAGCTTTTTCAAGAGAGAGAGAAAAAGGGGGGAGAGGAGGGGAGAGAGGGAGAAAGAGAAAGAGAAAGAGAAGGAAGAGAGAGAGAGAGAGAGAGAGAGAGAGAGAGAGAGAGAGAGAGAGAGAGAGAGAGAGAGAGAGAGAGAGAGAGAGAGAGAGAGAGAGAGAGAGAGAGAGAGAGAGAGAGAGAGAGAGAGAGACAGAGACAGAGAGAGAGAGAAGGGGGGGGGGGGGTAGAAAGCGGGAGCAGTTGAGTTATTAAGGAGTAACATACATTTTTCTATCCATTGTTTTATGGGGTTTTGGCCTGGGGAGGGTTAATTTCCTAACGACAGTCTTATTTTCCTGGTGGAGGGAGTGTTTTATTCCTAGGCAAATAACACTCACAGTGTTTTTTGCCTAGGTAAAAACACTCCCTCAGTGTTTTTTGTCTGCAGTGTTTTTTACCTGCCACACCGGCCCCCTTAGAGTGCAAGGAGTTCAGGGCCGAAACACTTGATCAAGGGGGGCTTCTTCTCTGAAGAACCTCTGTTGTCCAGCTCTCCGCAGAGTTTCTCCACACTGTAAATAATGTCTTGGTTTTTTTTTTATTGCTGCTTTTCTTGGTATGCTTTTTTTTCTTTCTTCCCTTCTTGTTCTTAAATTTATTTGTTTGTTGCTTTCTTGTTGTTTGCCTCAGGGCTGAGTAAAAAAACACTGTAATTAATTACCCTGATTAATAACATTTCGTTCGTTCGTTCTCTCGTTCGTTCGTTCGTTCGCACGCACGCACGCACGCACGCACGCGCGCACGCACGCACGCGCGCACGCACACACACACGCACACACACACGCGCGCACACACACACACACACACACACACACACACACACACACACACACACAGAGGTTGCTGTCAATGCTAGTTATCCACTCCAGGAACGGGCCAGCAGATCTTGGTGGTAGTTATCTGATCAAAAACAAGATAACTGCTCTCACCCCTCACCCCTCCCTCCCCTCCCCCTCTCCACCCCCATCGCCTTCCTCTTCGTTCAGTCATCGCCATCAGCGTCCACCCCCCTTCACTTACCCCCCCCCCCCCACACCATTCATGTTCTTCCCTCTCCTCCCTTCACCCTCTCCACCCCACCCCACCCCATTCATGTTCTCCCCTCCCCTCCCTTCACCCTCTCCACCCCCACCCCATTCATGTTCTCCCCTCCCCTCCCTTCACTCTCTCCACCCCCCCCCCCACCCCCCATTCATGTTCCCCCCTCCCCTCCCTTCACCCTCTCCACCCCCCACCCCATTCATGTTATCCCCTCCCCTCCCTTCACCCTCTCCACCCCCCCCCCCCCACCACACACACCATTCATGTTCTCCCCTCCCCCTCCCTTCACCCTCTCCACCCCCCCACACCATTCATGTTCCCCCCTCCCCTCCCTTTCACCCTCTCCACCCACACACCATTCATGTTCTCCCATCCCCTCCCTTCACTCTCTCCATCCCCCCCAACCCACACCATTCATGTTCTCCCCTCCCCTCACCCTCTCCACCCATACACCATTCATGTTCTCCCCTCCCCTCCCTTCACCCCCCCCCCCCCCCCCCACCATTCATGTTCTCCCCTCCCCTACCTTCACCCTCTCCACCCCCCACCGCCCGCCTCTTCGTTCAGTCATCGCTATCAGCGCCTACCCTCCTCCATTTACCCTCACACACACCATTCATGCCACAAGATTTGTGCAATGAAGCGGACCCCCCACCCCCCACCCCCCACCCCTCACACACACACACTAATCAACTATACTATATCCCAAACAAGTGATTTAAGGGCAGAGCGAAAGGCGGAGAGTCAAATGAGCGGACATGTTGTGGGAGGGAATGTTATATACGAGGTGCTAAATAAGTGCTACACACACAGACACACACACACAAACACACACACACACACACACACACACGCACGCACGCACGCACGCACACACGCACGCACGCACACACGCACGCACGCACGCACGCACGCACGCACACACGCACACACACTGATTCCAGGATCGTTGAGTTATTTTTGTCCTGTTGCCACCGCGCCTGAAAATTGACCGTAACTGTCGACAACACCGACACTTTGCTCTCCCTGTCTCTGTTCTTCTTCTTCTTCCTTAGTCTAGTTCCTTTGTTAGGTTTGTCATTCAGAAAATGTCACAGCCCGAGATCGCCTCGTCTTCCCTTTGTCCCTTGTTCCTAAGTAACGTAAGAAAGACTCCCAGAGGGAAACCACGCGCTAGAAAGAGCATCTCCGAAATAGGCTCCAGGCTGAAAGGAATTCTTTTTCAATCTGTCATTAAACAAAAACCCAACGTCTTCGTTTACGTTTTGTTCTGGTTTCCGACGTCTTCCTTTCATTTCAGATTCCCGAAAGAGGGTTATGTTTTTGTTTGTGTCTGTCTCGCCGTGCGTAGTTGTGCCCGTGTGTTGTCAGCTTAACAAAAAAAATTAATGAATGGATTTGAAATACTATTTGGTAGGATTTGCGCATCAGCTACATAATGTTCGGCAATCTTGTACTTTATTCTACGCCCTCTTGTTTCTATCCCTGAATCTCAAAGTCTGCTTCTTTCAGTTTTATGAAACTAACCCTAGGTTGATGCTAACCCTGTCCCGTTGGCTCTGTGTGTTCTACAGTTATAGCCTGCCATGTTATTGGATTCTACCACACCTGCAAACGACCTAGGCATTGATAAATCTGAACCACTTGCTAACATGTAGATTCTAGTTTCTTTGTCAGCATTGAAAGGTTGGAAATGTCACATCCCACCATTGGTCCCACTTCCTGTGTTGTGTGTTGTTAGAAAGGTGTTCAGTGATTGTTCTATACTGTGTCAGTTGCTTGCTCCTACGTAATATATCTACGCAATATAATATAGTTACAATATGAAAATTCTATGTTTCTTCTTAGCATTTTCATATTGTAACTATTTTACTCTTGTTTAATTGTCAGTAAGTGTGTGTGTGTGTGTGTGTGTGTGTGTGTGTGTGTGCTCCATCTTACCTCTGCGACAATATTTCCATCTATACGCCAGCTCGCACTTTAGGTTCAGTTTCCGACCCGCTTTCTCTCCAGATCCCTAGGTATAAGCTTTCAACTGTTGGTCGGCGCTCTTTTGCTGTCTCAGGACCGACATCTTGGAACAAACTTCCTCTTTCCCTCCGTCAGCGATCGACCCTCTCAGCCTTCAAATCTAACCTCAAAACCCACCTGTTCCCTCGTGATTGAGGCTCCACTCTCTTTCTCTTCTCTCTCTCTTGCCTTTAGGTCTGTTTCTGCTGTATACCATTTATGTCAAACGTGTGTGCTCGCTTTGTATTGCATTTTTGTTTGAATGCGTTATGAATGCTAACGTGTGTGTGCGCTTTGATTTGATTTATATCAAGATTCAGCGCCGTATAAATACCGTATGTTGTTGTTGTTGTTGTTATGTCCCCTGGAGGACGTAAAGCATAATATTAGTTTTGTTGTTGTTGTTGTGTGTGTGTGCGTGTGTGTGTGTGTGTGTGTGTGTGTGTGTGTGTGTGTGTGTGTGTGTGTGTGTGTGTGTGTGTGTGTGTGTGTGTGTGTGTGTGTGTGTAAGACATAGAACGTTGCGTGCAATCATCGTGTTTATTTTGCTTTCTAATGATTCATTATTTGTTTGCCTTTAATGTTCTTGTTATGAATGTCAGCGCACTGAGCTCATCTGAGAAAGAGCGCTACATAAATTCCCATTATTATTATTATTATTATTATTATTATTATTATTATTATTATTATTATTATTATTGTTGTTATTAAACTACGGCCTCGGATGTGCAGCCATTAAGTAACAACAGATTAATACAAAAATAACTAGAATCCCATTAGTTCTATAATAATAGGTCCCCAAGGTGAATAGGGGTACCATGCAACACCCCTCAATTGATTCACATGAATCAAAATGGGTTCGAAATGTTCCTTAGGACCTACTGAACACGTTGCAATTTGTTCCCAAGAGAAAAAACCAACTCATTCCCACAATGAGTTATTTCACCTGATGTAAGGTTACCCCCCCCCCCCCCCCCCCCCCCCCCCCCCCCCCCCCCCCCCCTTCCTCCCCGATCGCTCGGTACACATTCGTCAAAGTACAAGTGATGCACAGTTCATTTAAACGAACATTTAACCCATTTGTTGTCATCAAAATCATGAGTTCAGGTTCTGATCTACTTAAAAATGCAATATCGGCGCAGGAAGACCCTGGATGCAGATTACACCCTCCATGGACACAAGCTGCAGAGTGTCTCCAGCGCAAAATACCTCGGTGTGACACTGACTAAAGATCTGAAGTGAGACCCTCATGTGAGCAACATCACCAACAAGGCAAATAAGATCTTGGGCTTTGTTAGGAGGAATCTAAAGATCTGCAGTCGCAGGGCAAAGGAAGCGGGATACAAAGCCCTTGTTCGACTTGTTCTAGAGTATGCTAGTCCTGTATGGGATCCCACCACAAAGACCTGCATCGACTCCATTGAGAAGGTCCAGAGGCGTGCGGCAAGGTGGACCATGCAGGACTACAAGGCAACCTCCAGTGTCGACAGTATGCTGGAAGAACTCTCCTGACCCGCACTGCAGCAAAGAAGAATGAAGGCCCGGCTAACCACCATGTACAAGCACAGAAACGGCCTCCTCAAAATCGAAACAAGGCACGCCCCAACATCAAGCTGCCAAAAGAAAAGTGGACGCCAAACCAACTCCCAGGCGTACGACATCAAATCAAGTCGAACTCAGTACCGACAGGGAACCTTCTTCCCCTGCACTATCCCTGAATGGAACCGCCTCCCAGAAAGCGTAGCCACTGCACCATCCCTGGCACTCTTTGACTCCAGGCTCCGACACCACCTGAACTGGACCAACATCCCAGACCCTGGAGGAGAGCCAGCGTCAGCTGAGCTCACAGCCTCAACCCAGCACTGAAACCTGCAACAAGCGCCCCCACCCCAGTCCCCTCACCCTCATCCCCAAGTATCTTTTTTACCCCAATAGTTAGGGATCTAATTGTTTGTCTTGTTTGTCCTTTTGGTTGGGGCCTGGGCATTGCTTTATGGAGTGCCTAGGGTCGGCTAGTCCCCAGCTTGCTGGGGGTGAACGTGAAAATTAGTAGCTGCCGGCAGCTCCCTGTAGTCCTCCCCTCCCCAGCCTGGAACTAGGTCTTTATTTTGTTTGCTACTCCTGATTTTACCCTAGATATTGAAGCTGAACCCAAGTAAAACTAATAGGGTGACGTGTGTAGCCCTTTCTTGGAAAACTGATAATGGGCCCTGTTCTTTTCACGCTCTATTCACAGCCGTTGTCTGACGTGATCACTGCATGTTTCTGTGATTTTGACAAGTATGCTGACGACACTGAGTTGTCACAAAGTAGTCCCCCTGAGAGTTTCCCTTCCATTCTGTACGGCATCGAGATGTGCATCACCGATGTATTAAAATGGATGAACAGTAACAAGCTTAAGCTCAACACAGACAAGACAGAGGTTCTGCCTGTTGGTTCTGCTGGTCGCCTTGCATTAATTAACAGTGAGTCAGCAGACATTGGAGCCAATACTGTTCAGTTCAAACCATCTGTCAAGTACCTCGGGGTAACGATTGACCAGACTCTGTCCATGCATGACCATATCAGCAGCATTTGTCGCTCTTGTTTCTTTGAGCTCAGACGTATTGCATCCATTCGGACTTTTCTTTCAGCTAACGCATGCAAGCACCTTGTCGCAGCTTTTATTTCTTCACGTTTAGATTTCTGCAATTCCATTCTCTTTGGCCTTCCTACAGAAGAAATTACTCGCCTTCAGCGAGTTCAAAACAGTGCAGCCCGCCTCATACTGCGTAAGCGCAAGCGTGATCACGTCACGCCACTTCTGATGGAGCTCCATTGGCTCCCTGTGCAGTTCCGCCTCCAGTATAAGCTGGCTGTTCTATCCTTCCGTCACTTTGAACAGACCCTTCCGCCTTACCTCTCCAGAGCTCTTCACACCTACACTCCTTCCCGCTCACTCAGGTCCTCAAACACAAAACTTCTGAAAGTTCCAAAAACAAATCTAAAATCATTTGGTGACCGCAGTTTCAGTTTCAGTGCCCCTGCTGTTTGGAATTCCCTCCCAGTCGATCTCCGCCATGAACCAACTATCTCTACTTTCAAAGCTAAACTCAAGACACACTACTTTCAAAGCTCATTCGGTTTGTAAATGTTTCCTTCTTGATCTTGTACCTGGGTGAATGAATGGGTGATAATGTGTTTGTGCGACTGCGGGTGTATCAGTGAATGGAAGCTCCTTGAGTGTAAAATAATTATAGAAAGGCGCTATAGAAATACTATCAATTATTATTATTATTATTTAATGTGTGCTCTTTTCTCTCTTTCCCTCTTCCGCTTCTTTTTCTATGGTCATCCCCGAAAGTGTGTACAATTACTTCTGTAGACGTTGGTCACCACCACAGAAGAAGAAGATCCCAGGACCATTTCTGGTCACATTTGGGGGTTGTTAGACTTCCTGTTTCAACCCAAGATCAAATGTATCTTACCTGCCCCCTAATTATGAAAATTTGACAAAACTGCTATAAAACATAGCTGTACTTCACCTGTATCTGAACAAAGTGTGCGTGCAACTGTGCTGAAAATGTCCCCCAAATAATGTGACATTGACCCCATCCCTACTAACCTTTTATTTGACTGCATTGATGATGTTGCTCCATGTCTTACTGAATTGATCAATGTTTGTTTGTCATCTGGCAGTATGCCTGAATCATTGAAGAAAGCCATTGTCAGGCCATTACGCAAAAACCTTCTCTTGACCCAAACACTTTGAAGAATGTTAGGCCCATATCTAATATTCTATTTGTGTCTAAACTGATTGAAAAGACTGTTTTGTCCCAACTTCTCACCCATTTGGCTGAAAATAATCTTTGGCATGTATTCCAATCTGCATACCGCCAAAACCACTGTACGGAGACAGCTCTGTTGCGGGTCTTAAATGACCTCTTGATGGCCTCTGATTCTGACCAAATTTATGTCTTAGCTCTTCTTGATCTCAGCGCTGCATTCGATACAATAGATCATTATATCATGTTGTTTCGTCTGCAGCACACTTTTGGAATCCTTGGCACTGTACTGTCATTCTTTGAGTCCTATTTGAAGGGAAGACGACAACTTGTTTCTGTTGATGGCGTTGAGTCTAAGCCTTCGCCTCTTCAATATGGAGTTCCACAAGGGTCTGCATTGGGCCCAGTTCTTTTCATTCTCTATACCCAGCCCCTCTCTCATATCATAAATTCCCACTCTGTCTCTCACCATGTCCACGCCGACGATACATAGATGTTTAGGGATGACTCAGCTGCTAATGTTAGTCCTTTACTAACTTCTATTCAGTGTTGTGTTCAAGATGTTAAACAGTGGACCCTTCAGAATAAGCTACAGCTAACGAAGATAAAACCGAAGCTTTATTGATTCATCCCTCTTCCAATTCCCATGAATCCCACCCTTCCTCTGTAACTGTTGGTGAAAATGTTATTGCCTTTTCTGATTCAGCTCGTAATCTAGGTGTTGTGTTCAACAAATCTTTGTCAATGAGTGCTCAGGTCAACAAAATCTGTCAGACTGGATCCATTGAACTTAGGAGAATCATTATATACGTCATTACTTAACGAAAGATGCTCCTGCAAAACTAATATCTTCACTTGTCCTGTCCCGACTTGACTATGCAAACTCTCTTCTGGCCGGTCTTCCACAAAAGCATACAGATAACATTCAAAGAGTAATGAATTGTGCTGCTCGTTTAATATACAGGTCTTCTAGGCGTGGGCAAGTCACTCCTCTTCTGTCTGAACTGCACTGGCTGTCTGTCTCTCACAGGATTCATTGCAAAATTGCTCTCATCTGCTTCAATGTAATTTATAACACCGCTCCTCCATACCTCTGTCAACTCCTTGAGTTATACACTCCCTCCAGGTCTCTCCGCTCCTCTGCTGACACAAGAATATTTCGTGTTCCACAATACCGCAACAAGTTCCATTGAGGCCGTGCGTTTGCCTACGTTGGCCCTGTGGCCACCTTTCTCTGTCCGTCATGCGCAAACTTTTTCTTTTAAGTCTCAGCTGAAAACTCACCTCTAACTGCACCGAGCCCTGTTTGGTCCTGGTACCGTGGTCGTGGGTCCCTCTTGGGCGGCTGATACGGGTGGTGTGATGTGGATTGGACTAGGCTGGCAGAACGACTGGCAGTTTGGTCTGGTTTGCATTTTGCTACCCGTGTTGGCTGACTGGGTCGCAATCATGATTTCGGTACACGCCTGCATGTAAAGTAACCTTTGGGTAAGACTGTCTTTTCTGTGTGTTTGCGTGTGTGTGCTGTGCGTGCACGTGCGCGCGCGCGTGTGTGCGTGTGCGCGTGCGTGTGCGTGTGCGTGCGCGCGCGCGTGTGCGCACGCGTACGTGTGAAGTATCGGATTCGTATGTAATATATATATATATAGACGAAAATTTGGACAATATTTATAAATAAACAAGACTAATCTAGTTTGGAGTTGTTTTTCCGACTTTGCATTTTTAGTTCAAATACGTTATATATATATATATATATATATATATATATACCATGAAAGAAAAATCTCAGTGAATAGCCAGCTCCGTACCCCTACTCTGAAGGACTGAAAAGTTAGTGCATTTGAAATGCAGAATAGTTTGCTTTGATAAAGCTTTTCTGTGTCCAATGTCTTTATTTGAGTACAATTATAAAAGACACAAAAACACACAGTTTCATTTTAAAAAATATATTCTCTGATAAAATTTTCGTTGCTAAAAGTCAACTTTTTCAATATCAACACTGGCAACTTCTAAATAACGCACACCTTTTATATTTGAATTCAGATATATATATATATATTTCTGAATGTTTTGTGTTTATTAATATTGTTATTGTTGTTCTATAAAGTTAACTTTGTAAGCGCTCTGAGCTCTTTGGAGAAAGAGCGCAACAAATATCCATTATTATTATTATTATTATTATTATTATTACTTTATTTTGGGATATATATTAGTTATTGTGTGTTGGTCCAGCAAGATTGGGTGGTGCTGAATCCAAACCCGTTGTAGTCCAAGTTGTAAATGTTGCGTAATATTCCACAAGGCCGCCATGAGATATTAGAGAACTCGTGTAAAAATAGAGGAATCCACTCAGTGATTGTAAATAGTTTGCATCTAATACTTTTGTGGGGTAAGAAAAATCATATGAGTTGCTGAAATCATTCAAACTAACTGAATTTAAGCATTTATTAGTCCCCTGCCACTCTGCTGAGGAAGGCTATTACGATCATTCGTGTCCTTTGCATTATGTCTGCATAAACTATTCCTCAGAAATCACTTCATATTTTATATGGCAGTATTTTACATGAAGCCAATGTGCCCAATCAAACATGGCATACCTTGTTGACCTTGACTTTGAGATTTGACTTTAAATATGTGCATTTCTTGAAGAAGAAATAATGTTTTACGCCCTCTTTGGCCTTTCGGCCATGTGGGGCATTAGGGTTTTGCTTGAAGATATAAAGAGAGGGGGGGGGGGGGGGGGGAGTGATCCGGAGGATCTCAGCACACCAAGTGAGGGCGGGCCCACTGAAGGGGGGATACGCAAGACATCCTCGCGTCACCCCCAGCACTGGGTCCGCCCCCTCCTGTGGGAGGTCGGCTCACGGACCACTTGGGGGGGGGGGGGGGGGGGGGGGGGGGGGGGGGGGAGTAGACACCCGGAGGTTCTCAACCTTGAAAAGGGAGACCAGCGCTCGGGATACTTGGGGAGAGGGAGGGGGGAGGGGGGGGGGGGGGAGGGGGAGGGGGGGGGGGGGTATAAGATTAGTTCGCTACTTTTACATTTGGTTGTATCCGGGCTCGCATTTAACAGACTGACCGCTAAAATCTAAGTAAAATGTTATTATCTATAAAATTACTGTCAACTGAGCATCTTCTTGAGTTATAGTTAAAATTTCCAGGACCACAATTTAAAATTGAATTTTTATTATTAAAACTTTTAAAATATCACGTAAGGTCTGTTAAAAGTAGAGGAGAAAAATATATACAAAACATATTTATTTATTATCATTTGGGTATTTCGGTAAAAGATTATAAAAGTTAGTGTAAGTTTGTTTGTGAGTTGCTGTAAATGTGTTTCTTTAAAAAATTAAAAAATAAAGTATTGGGCCGGGTTCGATCCCGTGATCTTTGGTGTGTGTGTGCAGTGTCTAAACCTCTCGTCTGTTGCTTTAGCTATTATTTACATGGAAATTTATGTTTTAACTGCTACCACAGGGGGAGGTATCCTATCTTAAAACGTAAGATTCCGTCTTCCCTTAATTACTGTGGAATGATAAAAGTCTAAAATATTAATTTCAATTATGTACATATATATACACCCGACATGCCTATGTACAGCCATTTATTCCACGGTAAAATATATACATTATTAAGAAAACCGAGGTAAAAGAATAAAAATAGCCGACGACGGCAAGTCTATTGCTGGTACCCACGTGTCGTCATATCCGGCCACAAGGAGCGCCATATTATGGGAGACCGCCATCTTAGTCCTTACCTTTTTTTGAAAAATGCCAGATCGATGCTGCGTATTTGGCTGTTCCAATTCGAAACTTATCTAAACTGTATTTATAACATCTGGATGTTTTCTTTACACATTTAGATAACATTTTCACTTTGCTTACACACAAATAAGGACTAAGATGGCGACACTTCCGTTGGAATGGTCGAGATGCGCACGCAGGTGGGTTGGAGCCATACTAGTGTGATCGAAGTGAGTGATGTAAAAGTAGGTTAAAATGGCGGCTGGGGAGTCTTCCGGCCTATGTTGCATTTCATAGACGCACATATGATTGGTTGAGACCGAGAAATGGGGTTAGTAATGTGTTGGGAGTTTTTTCTGTTATTTCTGTGTTGGGTATCTAGTAAAATTTGCATAATGTAGAGAGGGTTCATATGAAGTTTGCTTACATTCTGGGTTTTGGTGGGAATAAGTATAGGTAAAAATAAAGTTCTAATTTGACCTGCGCTCCGAGTATTAATTGTTTGTTTTGGATACACATTTTCTTTGTGAGTAAGATCTATAAGAGTGCTTAAAATGAGGTTTTTTTAGTCTATGGTTCATAAAATAGTTTGCATTAAAATTTATTTAAAATGGTCAGCTGCCAGTCCGCGCGGGTAGGTAGAATTATTTTAAGGTCCGAGGCGAGATCCTTCCGCGGGAGGCATATTGGGTTGTAAGTGTGTTGATGTAGAGTAAGTAGAGCATGGTAGAAAGAAGTTTTTAGCCCGTAGAAAAGGGGGGAGGGGGCTTGGACTGGCCCCCGTTGAGGGGACGATAGGAGGAAAGTGGGGGGGGGGGGGGATCCCCCAAAAGTTGGGGATCTGTGATCCCCTGCGATGTGACAGACCTCTCCACGGGCCTCGGGGGGGGGGGGGGGGGGGGGGGGGGGGGGGGGGCAGGGGGGGGGGGGAGGGGCTGGGGGGGGGCCTGGGGACCGGTCCAGGGAGGTGGGGGGTGGCCGCTCATTCCAGGGGGGGGGGGGGGGGACCGCCAGGGGGGGGGGGGGGGACCGCCAGGGGGCGCCGGCCGGGGCCGCACGCCCCTGGTAGAGGCGATTGGGCGTACAGTCCCGGACGGCAACCCCCGGCGACTCACTTGCCCCCAGAGACAAGGACCAGCTGGAAAGTTCATTTCTTGTATTGGCCATATAGCTTTTAAACTGTCACAATTGCGGTCCTAAAATGAAATAAGTTACTTTTTAGCTTAAGACTTTTTTTTACAGAATATTGAATAAGTGGTGCCCTTAAATGTGACCCTTTTCCATAAAAGGGGGGGGGGGAGAAAGAGGGAGGAAGAGGGTAATTTGTTGTGTTTGGATGTTGTTGTTATACTCATAATTTATTTTTGATTGTTTTTTCCCATAACATTTTTCTTGATTGTAGTTAATTCAATTTAGATCATAAGCAACCCTGCCATGCACTGTATAGGACGTCACAGAATGGTACGAAAAGCAACCCTGCCATGCACTGTATAGAACGTTACAGAATGGTACGATAAGCAACCCTGCCATGCACTGTATAGAACGTTACAGAATGATACGATAAGTAACCCTGCCATGCACTTTATAGAACGTTACAGAATGATACGATAAGCAACCCTGCCATGCACTGTATAGAACGTTACAGAATGGTACGATAAGCAACCCTGCCATGCACTGTATAGAACGTTACAGAATGGTACGATAAGCAACCCTGCCATGCACTGTATATAACGTTACAGAATGGTACGATAAGCAACCCTGCCATGCACTGTATAGAACGTTACAGAATGGTACGATAAGCAACCCTGCCATGCACTGTATAGAACGTTACAGAATGGTACGATAAGCAACCCTGCCATGCACTTTATAGAACGTTACAGAATGGTTCGATAAGCAACACTGCCATGCACTGTATCGAATGTCACAGAATGGTTCGATAAGCAACCCTGCCATGCACTTCATAGAACGTTACAGAATGGTACGATAAGCAACCCTGCCATGCACTTTATAGAACGTTACAGAATGGTTCGATAAGCAACCCTGCCATGCACTTCATAGAACGTCACAGAATGGTTCGATAAGCAACCTAGCCATGCAATTGTCAGTATGAGCTGACTAGCGTTTTGGTTGCCTTGGTCGTGAGAAAGGGGCATATAAAGCTGATTCGCATGAGTTCGATGCATGCAGCCTGGCTGATCTTAGTGATATGCTGTTGCATGGAAAGGTCTTCATCCAAGAAAACGCCAAAGTTGCGAACATGTTCAGACACAAATGGAGGTTGGAATTTCCAAGGGCAATGGTGGAGGGTTGCTTCTAAGTGATCATTTTCAATGGAAACATGTGAGAGGGGAGGGGGGGGGGGGTTAAAGTAGTAGAATTCCTACTTTTCATAATTTCCACTGTAAAGGCTTTTTATAACTATCGTGACAGTTTCACATGCATCACATAACCTAAACAATGCACGTCTACATGTAGTTTGGCATAATCTGACAATAGTCTTTAGTGAGAGCATGGCCCTATGACAGCACCTTGCCCTATGACAGCACCTTGCCCTATGACAGCACCTTGCCCTATGACAGCACCTTGCCCTATGACAGCACCTTGCCCTATGACAGCACCTTGCCCTATGACAGCATCATGTTGTCTTGAGGTCATTGACTTCATACGAACCTGTCTGATGGACAACTCGTGAACTTGATGTGAGGAGAGAGAGAGAGAGAGAGACGAGAGAGAGAGAGAGAGAGAGAGAGAGAGAGAGAGAGAGAGAGAGAGAGAGAGAGAGAAGAGAGAGAGAGAGAGAGAGAGAGAGAGAGAGAGAGAGAGAGAGAGAGAGAGAGAGAGAGAGAGAGAGAGAGAGAGAGAGAGAGAGAGAGACAGACAGACAGACAGACAGACAGACAGAGGCAGTTTCCTGATTTTCCGATTTAAAACCAGCCCTTTTAGTTTGGAAAGAAGTCCACTTTGGAAGAGGGAACCAAAATAGAGCCAGACTGCTACATGTCTGCAACATCAACCTCTCCCCATCTTTTTTATTCTCTCTCTCTCTCTCTCTCTCTCTCTCTCTCTCTCTCTCTCTCTCTCTCTCTCTCTCTCTCTCTACTCTCTCTCTCTCTCTCTCTCCTCTGTGTCTGTCTCTCTCTCTCTCTCTCTCTGTGTCTGTCTCTCTCTGTGTCTCTCTCTCTCTGTTTCTCTCTCTGTCTCTCTCTCTCTGTCTGTGTCTCTCTCTCTCTCTCTCTCTCTCTCTCTCTCTCTCTCTCTCTCTCTCTCTCTCTCTCTCTCTCTCTCTCTCTCTCTCTCTCTCTCTCTCTCTCTCTCTCTCTCTCTCTCTCTCTCTCTCTCTCTCTCCTCACATCAAGTTCACGAGTTGTTGTTCATCAGACAGTTTGTTCTTTAAAACGATCTGCACAAAGATCATACTTTAAAAATCTTATTTCTTCTAGATCAGATAGCAAATCCATCTGGAAAGCAATAAATCTATTAACCAATAAAAATGTAAATGCCAGCATCTCATCCTCAAAAGACCTATCCACCGAAGACATGAATGTACACTTTTGTAACAGTGCAAATTCAATTATAACATCAGATAGATCCTCCGAAAACAATTTAGATATTCTGCAGAATTTATATGAATCTAAGCATGTTAATGATTGCTCTAACATTCTGTTTTTGAGTGTACATGAAGGTTTCAATTATCTTAATCACTTAAAACAGACCAATACTCGAGGCGGTCAGCTCCTGCAATAACTGAAACTTTGACCTATGTTTGCAATTTATGTATTGCTAAAAATCGTTTTCCTAAAGCATTTAAAGTAGCCAAAATTATACCTATCCACAAATCGGGTGACTATGAAGATCCTTCTAATTACAGGCCCATTTCTATTCTGTCGGTGCTGTCTAAAGAGTTGGAACACCACATAAATAAACATATACTTAATCACTTTTAATTTTATTTTGGTCTGTTTCATCCAAATCAATCAGGCTTTAGAGCTAACCATTCATGTCATGCGGCCCTAACTAACCTAGTAGACCAATGGCTTATTAACATCAACGATGACAAAATCACGGGTGTTCTTGCTGTCGACTTTATGAAAGCCTTTGATATTGTCGATCGTAATCTTTTACTAAAACAACTGAAGATATATGGCATTACTAACAATACCATAGAACTCCTAACATCATTTTTATCAGACCGAAAGCAGCGAGTTTCTTTAAATGAATGCGAATCTTCTACTATGCCTGTCAACTATGGTATTCCCCAAGGCTCCATCCTTGGTCCTATATTATTCTCAATATATATTAACGCTTGAAAATAAATAGATGACCACTAGGACCAATCGTAGACACGTAAAAGACACAAGTCGTTCATTAAAGGACCAAATACTACCTGAACGCCTTGTGTCTTTTATGTATATATTAACGACTTACCATTATATCTAATGGCTTTAATTGAAATGTTTGCAGACGATACTACAGTACACTCCTGTGACAGTAACGTGGAAAACGTTTGTATTACTTTACAAGACAACATCAACAAACTAATAGAATGGTCCGAATTTAACCACATGCAGCTACACCGCAAGAAATGTAAATATTTACTTATCAGCACCAGACAAAAGCGTCAAACGTTGATTCTCAATCCCTCTATATCAATGGTGAAATCATGGAAGAGGTTGACTATCATAAAAGTGTGGGACTTATTGTTGATCACAACCTTTCATGGTCCCATCAAATATCTATGGTTTGTAAGCAAGTATAAAAAAACAGTATATTAGCTTTCCAGGATAAAGCATTTTCTTGATTTAGAGAGTCGTAATCTTTTTTTCAATGCTTATATCCAGTCACACATCAACTATGCCTCTACAATTTGGGATCTGGCAAGCGAGACAAATTTAAAACCATTATGCAGTTTGTATGGACGTGCATTGACATTGATCCTTCTGAAATCCTCTTCCCTTACACTTACTGATTATCAGCGTTTATAAATTCTACCTCTAAAATGGAAGCTTGTGTACAACAAAGCAATGTTTATGTTTAGATTAATGTCCGATAATGCTCCTCCAATATTAAAAAAGAAATTTGAAATTAACCTTGTCCGTAATGTTTTAAAATTAAAATCTAGTCTTGTATATTTAGGTGGCTGCTTATGGAATGCTATTTCATCTTCCTTTAATGAGTACTCGGGCATTAATCTTATCATAAAAAGGCAACTGTGTGTGTGTCTGTCTGTCTGTCTGAAACACAAAACGGGCCTTATAACTCCGCCGTTTTTTCGACCGAATCGCTTCAAATTTGCTATGAGCTCTATGATGGCAACGGCAACCGAGGCGCGGTTTGGCAAATGCGCGAAACGCGTATCCACCGGCCTCTGGGCGCCCGTATCAAGGTATTTCTGGACGGATTGCCTTTGGATTTGGAAGGTAGATGACCGGGGACAGTGACTATCTGTGTGCCAAACTGGAAGCGAATCGATTAATAAACGCACGGGATATACGCCGCTTAACCTTTTCACAAACCGCGACGTAACCAGACCCGACATTGATTCGA
>CM065703.1:128302-130802 GCA_017654935.2 Phymorhynchus buccinoides | reverse complement strand
TGCTAGTTTAGCCATCCTGTTTGGTTTTCTTCACTTTGTGCTAGTTTAGCCATCCTGTTTGGTTTTCTTCACTTTGTGCTAGTTTAGCCATCCTGTTTGGTTTTCTTCACTTTGTGCTAGTTTAGCCATCCTGTTTGGTTTTCTTCACTTTGTGCTAGTTTAGCCATCCTGTTTGGTTTTCTTCACTTTGTGCTAGTTTAGCCATCCTGTTTGTTTTTCTTCACTATGTGCTAGTTTAGCCATCCTGTTTGGTTTTCTTCACTTTGTGCTAGTTTAGCCATCCTGTTTGGTTTTCTTCACTATGTGCTAGTTTAGCCATCCTGTTTGGTTTTCTGCAATGTGTGCTGCTAGTTTAACCATCCTGTTTGTTTTCTACACTCTGTGCTGCTAGTTTAACCACCCTGTTTGGTTTTCTGCAATGTTTGCTAGTTTAACCATCCTGTTTGTTTTCTACACTCTGTGCTGCTAGTTTAACCATCCTGTTTGGTTTTCTTCACTATGTGCTAGTTTAACCATCCTGTTTGGTTTTCTCCAATGTGTGCTAGTTTAACCATCCTGTTTGTTTTCTACACTCTGTGCTGTTAGTTTAACCATCCTGTTTGTTTTCTACACTCTGTGCTGTTAGTTTAACCATCCTGTTTGTTTTCTACACTCTGTGCTGTTAGTTTAACCATCCTGTTTGGTTTTCCTCACTCTGTGCTGCTAGTTTAACCATCCTGTTTGTTTTCTACACTCTGTGCTGCTAGTTTAACCATCCTGTTTGGTTTTCCTCACTCTGTGCAGCTAGTTTAACCATCCTGTTTGTTTTCTACACTCTGTGCTGCTAGTTTAACCATCCTGTTTGGGTTTTTTCCACTATGTGCTGCTAGTTTAACCATCCTGTTTGATTTTCTTCACTGTGTGCTAGTTTAGCCATCCTGTTTGGTTTTCTACACTCTGTGCTGCTAGTTTAGCCATCCAGTTTGGTTTACGTCACTCTGTGCTGCTAGTTTAACCATCCTGCTTGTGTTTATTAACTCTGTGCTAGTTTAGCCATCCTGTTTGGTTTTCTCCACTCTGTGCTAGTTTAACCATCCTGTTTGGTTTTCTTCACTATGTGCTAGTTTAGCCATCCTGTTTGGTTTTCTTAACTCTGTGCTAGTTTAGCGATCCTGTTTGGTTTTCTCCACTCTGTCCTAGTTTAGCCATCCTGTTTGGTTTTCTCCACTCTGTGCTAGTTTAGCCATCCTGTTTGGTTTTCTTCAATGTGTGCTAGTTTAGCCATCCTGTTTGTTTTTCTTCACTTTGTGCTAGTTTAGCCATCCTGTTTGGTTTTCTTCACTTTGTGCTAGTTTAGCCATCCTGTTTGGTTTTCTTCACTTTGTGCTAGTTTAGCCATCCTGTTTGTTTTTCTTCACTTTGTGCTAGTTTAGCCATCCTGTTTGTTTTTCTTCACTTTGTGCTAGTTTAGCCATCCTGTTTGGTTTTCTCCAATGTGTGCTAGTTTAGCCATCCTGTTTGGTTTTCTTCACTTTGTGCTAGTTTAGCCATCCTGTTTGGTTTTCTTCACTTTGTGCTAGTTTAGCCATCCTGTTTGGTTTTCTTCACTTTGTGCTAGTTTAGCCATCCTGTTTGTTGTTCTTCACTATGTGCTAGTTTAGCCATCCTGTTTGGTTTTCTCCAATGTGTGCTAGTTTAACCATCCTGTTTGGTTTTCTCCAATGTGTGCTAGTTTAACCATCCTGTTTGTTTTCTCCACTCTGTGCTGCTAGTTTAGCCATCCTGTTTGGTTTTCTCCAATGTGTGCTAGTTTAACAATCCTGTTTGGTTTTCTCCAATGTGTGCTAGTTTAACCATCCTGTTTGTTTTCTACACTCTGTGCTGCTAGTTTAGCCATCCTGTTTGGTTTTCTCCAATGTTTGCTAGTTTAACCATCCTGTTTGGTTTTCTCCAATGTGTGCTAGTTTAACCATCCTGTTTGTTTTCTACACTCTTTGCAGCTAGTTTAGCCATCCTGTTTGGTTTTCTCCAATGTGTGCTAGTTTAACCATCCTGTTTGGTTTTCTCCAATGTGTGCTAGTTTAACCATCCTGTTTGTTTTCTACACTCTGTGCAGCTAGTTTAGCCATCCTGTTTGGTTTTCTCCAATGTTTGCTAGTTTAACCATCCTGTTTGGTTTTCTTCACTCTGTGCTGCTAGTTTAGCCATCCTGTTTGGTTTTCTCCAATGTGTGCTAGTTTAACCATCCTGTTTGGTTTCTCCACTCTGTGCTGCTAGTTTAACCATCCTGTTTGGTTTTCTCCAATGTTTGCTAGTTTAACCATCCTGTTTGTTTTCTCCACTCTGTGCTGCTAGTTTAACCATCCTGTTTGGTTTTCCCCAATGTGTGCTAGTTTAACCATCCTGTTTGGTTTTCCCCAATGTGTGCTAGTTTAGCCATCCAGTTTGGTTTTCGTACACTCTGTGCTGCTAGTTTAACCATCCTGTTTGGTTTTCCTCACTCTGTGCTGCTAGTTTAACC